>PVKH010008908.1:0-12349 GCA_004027955.1 Chaetophractus vellerosus | reverse complement strand
TGTCTGTGGCAGCTTCTTGCCCTGCCCACGGCGGCTCCGGCCCGCCCATGGTGGCTTGCCATTCTCAAGGCGGTCTGCCCGCTAGGAGAGGTCCCCAGGAATCGAACCTGGGGCCTCCCATGTGGTATGCCGGCGCCCTATCCACTGGGCTATCGAGCCGGCCCCGCCAACTGGTTTTTAACAAACCTAACAAGTCCATGTTAATGGGACAAAACAGTCTCTTCAACAAATGGTGCTGGGAGAACTGGATATCCATAACCAAAAGAATAAAAGAGGACCCCTATCTTAGTCCCTGTGTAAGAATCATCTCAAAATGGATCAAAGACCTAAATCTGAAGGCCTGGACCACAAAACTACTAGAAGAAAATGTAGGGAAATATCTTAAATATGGACAGCTGGGTTTCAGCAGATGCTCAGTGATCATCTGCTTGAGGATTGTTCTAGGACACTCCTCATCCGACTGAAATGTACAGAACTTATTTTACTGAGTCATTTCAAGGGGAAGTTCATTTTCTAGGTCTTTTTCCAATCTTCTTGGGTGCCCTTGAACCATAATTTCTGTTATGAATCCTTACCTCATGTTACCTATAGTCCCGTTCTCCAAGCTACTCTACTTCTACGATGGAGACCTAACTGAAAAGCATTTTCCCCATGTGAAAATGGGCCTGGGATTTCAGCTTGCTCCCTTTTGCTGGTTGCCTTTTTCCAAGCAGACCAGAGCTGTGGTAGTAATTAATGAACCCTCACAAGCTGGATAATTCATTTTCAGTGAGTGGCTGGGGCTTCCAACTTTAAAAGAGTCTGATGGAAACTCAGAGGTCAATGAGATCCTTAAACTTGTGCCTTTTAAAATTAACAGAATATATATCAGAGGATAGCTGTCTCTAACCCATCTCATAGGGCTCTTTTACCCTTTGGAGCATCAAGACCTGGTGGTTGTTAGGTCTGGAGGGTCCTATCTGGCCAGGCTTTGTTACTTAGAGCATAGCTCCTTGAGTCAATATTTATTTCCAAGTTTGAACACAGGTTCCTTTGAGTGAGAAGTTATATATATGTATATGCTGTTGCTTGCCAGTTAAATTTCATTTAATCATTTCAATCCTTCATTTATTCACTTAACAAACTGGTATTTATGGAATGCTTCCTGGATAGAAAGCAATGGCTAGGTCCTCATGGTTTTTCAGTTTCCACTGGCTTTTATTCCTCCTCAAGAGTTGATCTTGCAAGGGAGGGATTTAATCAACATTACTCTCATCTCATCTGCCTCACCATTAATGAAACCTTAAATGGGCTGGGGACTACAGCAAGTCCCTGTGGCACCCCACAGCTGCCTACTTGTAATCATTAAGTTCTCCAGGAGATATTTTAACTGATTTCCTACCTATGGGCTCAGGGCCAGCCTATTAGAATTAACTTGATAACACAATTACTGAACCAAGATATGACATTACCATTTCATTCTCTTCATAAACTCTGTTAATCATGTATTTTTTCCAAAAAGTAATTTTTCAATCCAACTTTAATGGCACTTTATAAGTTACGATCAGTTTTATCCCTGCTCTAACATAGTTACGTTTGTTCCACAATTTTATTTTATTTTATTGAATCTCTGTGTATTTTTATTGCCTTCGCTTTCACTGGCTCATATTTTTTCCCCCAAAATTTAAGTCTGGTAACTTGACAGTGTTCCTTAGTCCTAAAATCCTTTTGGGTAGAACCATTATCTCAAACAGTGCCTTGATTTCTACTGATTTCTCTTCATTCATTCATTTGTTCACTCAACAAATGTTATTTTTCTCTGTAGAAACACAGTACTCGGCACTATAGGAATTCCAGATTTGATTAAGGCAGTTTCTGCCCTTGAAAAGCTTATAAATTAATGCCAAAGACAGACTAGAAGGAGATGGCTGCTATAATAAAGCAAAGCAAAAATGTTGAGGGAGAGTAGAGGGAGAATCTACTAAGCTACTAAAGGTTTTGTGGAAGGACTGACATCTGAACAGGCTGGAATAAAGTTGAATTTAGATAACTGGTGATAAAGGGGAGGAGGGATATCTAAATTGTAGGCTCAGAGTGAGCAGGGGTACAAAGATGTATAGTGTAATTATATACCTGTGCTAGCCTGGGGGGCCTTGGATATCAGTCTGTCAAGTGAAAATACTTGAAAAGAAAATTAAATCTTTGAAGCAGTTTTCAGGAAAATGCCAAGGCAGGGGATGGTGGTGGTGGGGGGGTGTTGCTGCGATAATATACAGCAGGGAGCGGATACAGCTCATTGGTTGAGCACCTGCTTCCCATATACAAGGTCCTGGGTTCAATCCCCGGTACCTCCCTAAAAAAAAAAGCCCTTGCAGCAAAGGTAACCATAAGGATAATAAAAAATAATAATAACACACAGCAATACTTTATATTTTCCTCTTTCTTAACTCCTCTTCCAAATCTCCCACGTGAATGGCTGTGATGGGCAGCTGCCACAAAGTCTCTTTTCTCCCACATACCAAAGCCTCTAAAACATCCTCCCAACCCATGCTGGCTCATGTATTTTTGTCTCCTCTCTTTTTCTAGTTATAATTTTTCTTCCACCAGTAGGTCTTTGTTCTTTCCAATTTACATTCCTCTACCTTCATCTCCTGGTCTGTCCCTCTGTCATCTACTTTATAAAGGCCAGGAGCCAACTAGACAAGACAAAACTCTCGCTAATGGGCTGAAAGAGGAGAGATGCCTCTCTCCTTAGTTTCATATCCAAATCACAGAAGGAGCCTCTCAAGAAGATTCAGATGATTAAATCACCCCTGTAGTTCTGCTCAATCAGCAGTTTCCGTTGCACGGAGAACAGCTGAGGGTGCCTTCCCTTAGTGTGACCTTTAGGCTGGGCAATTGGAGACGAGACGGTTGGACACGGCTGACACCAGAATTAATAGTTCAACTAATGGTATGTTTGGAGAGGAGACAGTGGCTTCTATCTTAGGCTAAAATTCAATCGAATTAAGTACCATTCTTCACCGTAACCTTGACCGAGTCATATCTCTATGCCTCGGTTTTGTGTCATTTGAATGGAGATAAAAGGGACAACTGCGTTTTAGAATAGCTCTTCAGAATCACCAGCCACATTTAATTAACGTGAAGTTTCACTTCTGTGCCACTTCTGGTTAACTAAGAACAATAATACTTTATATGTGTAATCACAGTTTGCAAATCAAGGTCACATCCATTTGATTTGATTCTCCTAAGAATCCCTTAAGGTAGGTAAGACTGATATTATTACCTCCATTTTCCTGAGATCCAGAGAGGTTACATGACTTATTCAAGGGCACACAGCTATTAAGTGACCAAGTCAGTACTTGAGCTCTTGTCTTCAGACCCCAGGTCCAATGTGTTCTCCTTCTGCTACCTCTCAAGGTTTGGATTGCTTGGTCTCATGAAAACTATTGTATATGACAGATCTGCTGTAGATATCAAAATTACTGCCTTCCTGCTTGTTCTGGTCACCTTAGCTCTTCACTTTTTTTTCTTTTTAATGCTTCTCCTGTTCTAAGTTTCTCATTTATTACGGAAGTCTCTGCTCTGATTTTATTATTGAGGAAGTTCCAAGACTTGCCTTGACATTAATCCTTGCTTTCTGAATTGCAGGCCGACACTCCATCACAGTCACGACCCTCACCTCAGCTGGGAACATTGGGGAGGATGGAATACTGAGCTGTACTTTCGAACCTGACATCAAACTTTCTGACATTGTGATACAGTGGCTGAAGGAAGGTGTTATGGGCTTGGTCCATGAGTACAAAGAAGGCAAAGATGACCTGTCACACCAAGATGAAATGTTCAGGGGCCGGACAGCAGTGTTCACTGATCAAGTGATAGTTGGCAATGCCTCTCTGAGGCTGAAAAATGTGCAACTCACAGATGCTGGCACCTACACATGTTATATCATCACCTCTAAGGGCAAGGGGAATGCTAATCTGGAGTATAAAACCGGAGGTGAGTTACTTCTGGAGAGAGGAAAAGAAAGTACTAAAAACCATTTGAGGGGGCCGGCTGTATAGCCCAGTGGATAAGGGCACCGGTTCACCACATGGGAGGCCCTGGGTTCGGTTCCCGGGGACCTCTCCAGGCAGGCAGACCGCCTTGAGGGGGCAAGCCGCCGTGGGTGGGGCAGAGCCGCCGTGGGCAGGGCAAAAAAGCCACCACGGGCAGGGAAAAAGCCGCCATGGGCAGGGCAAGTCGCCCACGAACGGAGCCGAGCCGCCCGTGAAAAACGGAGCTGAGCCGCCCGCGAAACAGAACAGAGCCGCCCACGGGCGGGGCAAGCTGCCTACACGGTGGGCCGACTCGGCGTGTCGCCGCAACGGGGGGAGACAAAAAGCAGACATAGAAGAGCACACACACACAAACCCATTTGAGGCCAAAGAGTAGGAAATGCTGATGAACCTGTTAGTGACCAATATCGGACAAAGACCCTCCCAGCTCTGCCAGCAGCCATCCTCGCCATTCTATGGCCAAGACTCTCACCAGACCTAAAAGTATCCCACCATAACCTTAGATTATGAAATCTTTTGTTCTGGGCTCTAGTATCTTAAGACTTTTGAGGTCCATTCCTTGAAATATTTTGCCAAAACAGATGTATTCTTTTTTTATTTTCTTAATCATAGCCCCTTGGATTATTAGTAAGAGGAGTCTATAATCTGATCTGGGAATTTTCTGTGCTAAGTAGGTCCTAGGCCAAGTCTGAAATCAGTAACCTCCAGGGACTCATGACTGTGGGACCCATTATAAGAGAAGTTCAAAGGGAACTAATCAAAACAATATTAATCCTCTCCCAGTGAAATCTGCCCTTCCTTGTCCACTCAATTATCATATATTTTCAGGTTTTATGTACAAGAGACTCATCTAGATTCTATAAGGAGCACAAAATTGATTAAGGAAACAACAATGATTGATCTTTCTCTTTCAGAGCTTATAGAGTTGAGGGTCAGGGTAAGGACAAGAGTGATTCTGGAATTTGGAAGAAGAGAGGGAGCACATCCAAATACATAGGGAGGGAAGGGCTAAGAAGGCCTCCATGGAGAAGCTGGTATTTCAGAGGAGCTTGAAGGCTAGGCAGAAAATACCGACCCTCCTAGCCTAAGCTAGCCCACCCAGGCCTCTCTTGGACCCCTCATATGCGCAGTGTAATGGTTAGAAATGCAGAATTAGAGTCAGACCTTGGCAAGTATAGCAGCCTGCACAAGGCAACCTCTCTGGGCCCCAATTTCTTGATCTTAAAATGGGGGTTAATGGGATCATGTCAAAGGGACATAGAAGTCAACTGAAAGAGCTTCTGATGGCAAAGCTGGAACAATTTGGGTGACAAAATCACATAATATGGAATTGTAATTCAAAGTACAAAATAAATATATATGATATAAATGAGGGAGAAAAGTCAAATCTTCCTTATAGAAGAATTCCAAATAATTTATGTAAATACCTCCCTTCCAGGAGGAGGAAGTTTGTGCCACCTTCCCCCTACCCCTTTGTGAAAACTCAGTCCCAAAGAAACCTGGCAAACGTGACTTTGGCTTGGTGATCAAGGTTAGCATCATCAGTGATAAGTCACGTTAGTAGCCTACCTCTTATATGACGTGATGAGGAGAGTGGTTCGCCACCATAGACTTCCTCTCCAAGACCCACTACCCCAGTTCAATCATAAGAAAACATCAAACATGGAACCAGCTGTGGCTCAATTGGTAGGGCTCTGGTTTACCACGTGGGAGGCCCCGGGTTCGGTTCCCAGGGCCTCCTGGAGAAGGCAAGCGGCCGCGCGGCGAGCTGACTCAGCGGGATGACGCAACAGGGGGAGACAAGCAGACACAGAAAAACACAAAGCAGATGAACATGGCAAGCACAAGCAGCAAGAAAAATAAATCTTTAAAAAAAAAAAAGAAAAGAAAACATCAAACAAATGCAAATTGGGGGACAATCTACAAAATATCTGACCAGTATTCCTCAAAACTGTCAAAATCATGAAAAACACGGAAAGACTGATAAAGTGTCACAGACCAGAGGAGCCTAAGGAGACATGATGACTGACTAAATGCAGTGTGGTATCCTGTATGGCCTCTTGGATATCAGAGGAAAAACTGGTAAAATCTGAATAAAGTCTGGAGTTTAGCCAGTAGTAATGTAACAATGATGGTTTCTCAGTTTCTGACAATTGTACCATGATTCTTTAAAATTAGGGGAAATTGGGGCTAGGGGAAAAGGGGAGCTCTCTGCACTATCTCTGCAAACTTTCTGTAAATCTAAAATTATTCCAAAGTAAAACATTTATTTTTTAAAATGGGGATTATAAAGATATCCCTAGGATCATGGTGAGGATCAAATGAAATATCTGGAAGGCGTCCCTACATAGTATCTGGCACATAGTACACTCCACAAATTGTGGTCCGTTGTCAAGAAGCTTGTGCCCTGACTGCTCCAAGCATGTGAGTCTTGTCTCTGCTGCTACATTGCAGGCTCATTAAGGGCACGGGCTTTTCTTTCACCACTTGTTCAGTCCCAGCACAGTCCTGGGCAAAAGACGATGCTAAATAAATTAATAAATTGCCTCTTGCCATTTTGGCATAGTAAGCATTTTACAGTCAAAAAGTCCAGACCTTAATGTTTTCCCATAAGTGTCTCTCTGTCAATATAGGAGGAAGTTAGTCTTAATTTCAAACTGCAGGCCCCTCCCCAGTGAAGAATTATCTTAAAAGAAAATAAATACCTCTCTCTATTGCTGGGTGCAAGGGCTGGGCATTCTCCAACCAAGCAAACTCCTAATCCCAGTGATGACAAGGCTTGTGTGGTGTTTTGAAGCTGTATGTATCCCAGAAAAACATTTTCTTAAATTTAACCCATTCCTGTTGGGTGTGACCTCATTGTAATAGTACCTGTTGATGAGTTTACTTCACTTAAGAAGCTGTGACCTACCTCAGTCAGGATGGGTCTTAGTCCTATTACCGGAGTCCTTTTATAAGCCAAGTTAAAATCAGACAGAGAAAGCCACAAGAAGTAAGAAGCTGAAACCAATGAAAACAAGAGAAATGGAGAGAGCAAAAGAATGGAGAGGCAGCAATGGGCATTGCCATGTGATAAGCTAAGGACCAAGAATTGCCAGAAGCCAGCCCCAGAACGCCACAGTCTTCAGGGAGAAAGCATCACCTTGACGATTCTTTGGTTTGGACTTTCTTTTAGCCTCAAAACTGTAAGCTAACAAATTCTCATTGTTTAACCCAACCCATTTCATGGTATTTGATTGAACAGCCTAGGAAACTAAAACAGTCTCTTTGTGGAATTTCTGTGAGTGACACGTGAATGCTGTTTGTTTCTTCCTTCTTTTCCCTCCCCAACCTAACTTAATCCTCCTGGCAAAAAAAAAAAAAAAAAGTATATAAAATCCAGGAGGCTTTACAGGTCCCTGAGAAAATATACAATTTCCCTCAGTGATAGAACCTTTTTTTTTTTTTTTTAATATCACCAGAGGTCCTCCTACTTTGGCAGAATTATCTGTTTTGACAATAATATAACTAGAACTTAGGTCCTTGGGTTTGTGATCTTAGCCAAAAGGTTGTGGTAAATGGCACTACCATAAGAAAACAATTATTTGCATCCATGACACAATGGGTCATACACAGGGGATATACTGGGGAAGTGCTGAGTCACCTCAGTGGTGGAACTGTTTTTTTTTTAAGACTTAACACTTCAAAAGTTATATTGTCTTATCTGTCTTACCTTGACAACTGCCCGTTTTGACCTTTGGCCCTGCAGCCTTCAGCATCCCAGAGGTGAATGTGGACAATAATGCCAGTTCAGAGAGCTTGCGGTGTGAGGCTCCCCGCTGGTTCCCCCAGCCCACAGTGGTCTGGGCATCCCAAGCTGACCAAGGAGCCAACTTCTCAGAAGTCTCCAACACTAGCTTTGAGCTGAACTCTGAGAATGTGACGATGAAGGTGGTGTCCGTGCTCTACAATGTCACGATCAACAACACATACTCCTGTATGATTGAGAACGATATTGCCAAAGCCACAGGGGACATCAAAGTGACAGGTGGGTTCTGCCTTACTTTTTGTATGGATTTATTGGGGCAGAGAAGCAAACCTAAATTAAAATCCGATTTCTTTAAAAAGTATACCAGGGCACAAAAAATTGTAGAATTCTCTGTTAGTGAAACATTGATTACTATCAGTTGTGATTGCATATGTAAGGCAGTTTATAGCATATAGATCAAAGATGGTACTTAGGCTGCATCCTGTATGCCTTCTCATTGATTGTACAGAGGGCAGTATTTAGGATTTTAAGCCTTTGTGTGACCATAGGATGTGCTGCCTTGGTGGAGCAGTGGAGAAGAGCTGATTGACATCTTTGATATATTCAGCTGGTGGTCTGCATCTCAAGACCCTCAAAACTGGTTTGGTTCTATCCTATCTTTGAGAAGGCTTTAAATCTGAAGACTAGAGGACTTGGGAGTGTGATTTAGTCTTAATGAGTGCTCATGGGGCTGGCTCATGATCCCACGAACATTGGCTCAGGATTAATATGAAAGCTCTAGATTGCACCAGTTTCTCAGAACCCAGAGGTCCAGCAAGTGGTCTCCCTGCAGTGCTTCAGTGCATACAAAGTCTAGGGTTGAGTTAGTGTCAAGAAACAGCATGTGGGGCCGGCTGTAGCCCAATTGGTAGGGCGCCGGTTTACCACATGGGAGGCCCCGGGTTTGGTTCCCGGGGCCTCCTCAAACAGGCAGACCGCCTTGAGAAGGCAAAGCCGCCACGGGCAGGGCAAAGCCGCCGCGGGTAGGGCAAGCCCCCGCGAGCAGGGCAAGCCGCCGCGAGCAGGCAGGCTGCCGCGCAGTGAGCTGACTCAGCAGGTCACCACAGCGGGGGGAGACAAGTGACACAGAAGAATGCAGAAGATGAACACAGCGAGAACAAGCAGAAAGGGGGGGGGATATATAATAAATAAATTTAAAAAAGAAACAGCATGGACTGAATTATGACCTTTAAGATTATCCCTCCTGGTGCTGAATTGGATTCACACTGTAATGGAAGGGGTACATCAGGACAACTGCTGTTATTAAGTCTAGTACCAGGCAGAATACTTTGCACATTGTAGGTGCCCTATAAAAGAAGGTTTGCTGAATTTAACTGTATAAATCATATTCTAGTCAGCTTGTATTTTAATTTTAAATTTTATCTATATGAGTGAGAACTCTTCTAACATCTTGAGGAATAAATTGGTGAGTGTACTGGTTGGTGCTCTCTTAGTTGGCCCTAACTCAAATAAGACTAAGCTGAAAGGGGAATTTATTAAAAGGGTGCTGGGATGTCTCATGGAACCAAGGACAGGAAGTACAATTTAGCTTCAGGATCAGTTGGAATCCATTGAGATTCTTTGTCTCACTTCTACTTTATTCTCTTTTGCTTCGGACTGGTTTTCCATGCTTCTTAGTCTATATGGCAGATTGTGGTTGCCAAGCATTCCAAGTTTCAAAAATCTTTTACTCAAGAGAGGAACCAGACTGAGCTACAATCTCTCAGTCCCATTCTACATTCCCAGGAAGGGCTTTGACTGGCTCTGCTTGAGTCAGCTGCTCACATCTAGACCAATGAAGCAACACCTGATGGAAGGAAGGGCGTTGAGGGGAGGGGAGGGGAGAGAGGGGAGGGGAGGAGAGGAGAGGAGAGAAGAGAGGAGTGAATGAAGCATTAGTATTTAAAACAATGGGTGCTGATAACAGTATCTCAGTTCAAATCTCAATGAAAAGCTCCAAACTGCCTAACTAATGTCATCTAACTGAAAGGGCAATAACTGAACAAACCAGATATTGAACACACCTTTATTCAGTGAGCAGATCCTTTTTTCCATATATGATTATTTGATACATCAGAACAAGTGCTCCAAGTGTCAGTACTAGGATTAAATACAACTTTTGGTAACTTGACACAGCTCAAAATTGAGAAAATAACAGACTTCCCTCTTGCCATACACAAAGTAGGTGTACCATACATGTTTTTATTCAATTGAATGAAGCCATTCAGCTTACATCCTATGTTTTCTGACTATACTATTAATTTAGGTCATTTATTTATCAAGCGTATATTGTGTTCAAATATGTACAAAGCATTCTTTTAAGTCCCATGAGATATTGAGATAAATAGCACAAGTATCCCAAGAAGGTAATCACATTATAGATTTGGTGCCTGACTGAAGTGAATCAGCAGATAAGGCAGAGTTCAAGCTGGGTTTTGAAGGAGAACAAGGATGGTTCTGATAGAATAGGAACATATGAGGTCAGGAACCTATGGCAATGATCTAGGGGAGAAATTATGAGGGCCTTAACTGGGTCAAGTGGCAATGGGAAAGAAAATGGGTAAGAATCCAAAGTTACTTGAACAAAATAATCTACAAGCCTTGGTGATGCAAATGTGAAAGGACAAGAGAAGAACAAGTCAAAAATGGGTCTGATACGTCTACCTACAATGCTTAGGTTTGTATTGCTAGCAAAGACAACCAAAAATATAACAAAACAAAAAAAACCACACAGGAGAAGCAGCATGTTTGGGGTGATGAAGGTTTTACAGAGGTTGAGTTTGAAATATCCACAGGTAAAGGTGTCCAATGCTTAGCACATCACCCAGCACATTTCCCTACTCTACACATATCCTTCCATGGGAAGGGAGCCCACCAGTGTAACCCTTCTGGCCTCCCTCTTCTCCCTCTTGCACTCCTCCCCAGAGGAAGAAGAATTAGTTTATCTGATTAGCGAGTTTAATAGAAGTTGGTCTTAAGTTGCTCGGTTCCTTCTTTACCCTTTCTCTCGAGCTGCCATCGGGACATATACATTCTGATCTGCTCCTCCAAACCATCAATTTTTCAGAGGTAGTATCTGCCTTTGCAGGGGGGAAGCTTGTCCCCTTCTGATGCTGCCTGTGACTGGCGCAGTCTGAGTTGCAGCCCACTTGCCTGCATACAAAGCTTCATTCTTTATTATTGGATTTATCAGTATGATCAGATTTATCAGTAGTAAAGGTGGTATTTTGGTCTTCCAGTTGCCTTTCTCTTGCTCCTTAATTGGTTCAGAGCTCAACTGGGGAAGAGAGGTGTTATTCATTAGACTTTCTGAATCTCAACAGTATGTTATCCACTAGCAATTTCAAATTCAGATACGGAACTCAGGACAGAGTTCAGGCTAATGAGGTGGATTTGGAAATGTTCATTGGTTTGAGTGTGTTGACTTATTTTTATAGCTAATGCTCATTGACTACACTTATAATGCACTAGTTACTAAGTACTTTACAGGTATTAACTCATTAATCCTCATAAAAATCCTATGAAGTGGGTTGTTATTATTATTAACCCTATTTTAGAGATGAAACTGAGGCACATATAGATTGAGTAACTTGCTTACAGTCACACAGCTAGTAAGTGTTGGAACTGAAGTGAACTCAGTGAGATTATCTAGGGAGAAAACAGAGCAAAAGAAGAGTAAGTAATTTCATTTCTCTTCATGTCTACCTTTCTCTACTTCAAAATGAGAACAATACTTTCTCATCACTTTCTAGCAGTGTAATGAAAGTTAATGTCATAGAAATTGTAAAGGTCCCTGCCTGAAGGAAAAATGTATCTGAACCCAAAGACTGGCCGTAGCTGTTTATTCAATGTATTTTTTTAGTTTGGTAACCAATAATAATCACATTATTGGTATAGTTTTTCATTTGGCTGCGTGCTCACTACAGTGCATCACAGAATGGAACTTCTTTTGAAGAAAGGGAAAGCTCTGCTTTTAAGCCAGTTAGAGGAAAGTAGAGAATGAGGTAACAAATTGCTTGCATTAGGAACAGCTTACTTTGCTTTCCAGGTACTTTTTCTTTGCTGACCAGCCACGTGAAGAAGACCTCAGCTCCTCCTCCATGACCCTGGACCTTTTTTCTCTCCCTTTAGACTCTGAGATCAAAAGGCAGAGTCACTTACAACTGCTGAACTCAAAGGCTTCCCTGTGTGTCTCCTCTTTCTGTGCCATCAGCTGGATCCTCCTGCCTCTCTCGCCTTACCTGATGCCAAAATAATGTGCCTTGGCCACACAGAAACATGCAAAGTCATTGGTATGACAGGTGAGGAGAATCACAAATGGTGTGGGATTTGGGTTCCGTGTGTGCTTGTGCTCCTAACAAGAGACATGCAGCCCCCAGCATCAGCCTCAGGGAATAAAATGCAATAATGCCAGGTCACTGGGCACTACTTCCACTGATATTGAAAAAGGTAATCATTTGTTAGCCTAACAAAGAGCAGAGACCTCACTGACAGACTTATAGGGAAAATAACTCTATACCAAGCA
>PVKH010008907.1:0-19168 GCA_004027955.1 Chaetophractus vellerosus | reverse complement strand
CCACGAAATTTAGAACAAAAGAACTGTAAAAATGTCTTCATACACACAATAATGAATTCATCAGTCCTTCCCTCAATATGCTTGAGAATGAAAGAGAGAGAGAGAGAGGAGAAAGACAGATAAAGACGATGAGGCAGAAAGATGGAAGAATGTGGAAGAATGGAGCCCCATCTGCCCAGCCTTGCTCCTCTCGGACACCCCTTAGAAGGAGACCTGGGCTAACAGAACAGATTGGTCTGTGGTCGTGGCTCAGTAACACAGAAGGATCCTAAACTCAAAATTTTCCTTTTAACTCTCCCACAGAGAGAGCAAATCCATGTTTTTCACCTCTTTTGTCACGCAGAACTTTTTGGATTCCATTGAAGACACACATTTCTTATCACTAAGAGATGGTAAGGCTTACTTTTTCCCCTCTATGACCTTCCCTGGGTATGATCATGCCAATTTTCCATGGTCCAACTGACAGGAGAGAGGGCAGTGATGGCTGAAATTCACAGGTAATCCTCAACTTTATAATATTCCAAAATTTCAACCTTCTCTCTTACAGATAAGAGAATAACACCTTTCATGTTTCCTTCTGTTTTCACAGAGGAGAGAATAAGAGTGAGAAATCAGTGTGGCTTGTACACAACTTAGTTCAACTGCTGAAAAAATTAAGTCAAGGGAATTTTAGGAAACACTCTCTAAAACTCGGGCTTCCAATTCAGCTGGCCATCAAAAGTTACTCTGAAATCCCGATGCCTTTAGTATGTTAGATTCAAGAGTTCAAGGTTCCAGGAGTTGATTTCTGGGCTGTGAACTGTTGCCTTACTTTTAATATCTATTTTCAAAGCTTGAGAATCATTTGATATTACCTTCAAACTAGTTGGTTAAGTAGAAAATGGTGCACCAAGAGATGATGATATTTTCAAAATCATGGGAGCAAATTGTTTTGATTGAGACTAGGCAACAAAAAGTACATTTAGCTGGTTTTGTTTTTCTGCATTGCTAAGTAAAAACGGCATCATCAAGTTGATTTTTGAATACAGCCATACTTTTCACGTCTTCTTTCATTTAGCAAACCTTGACCAAGTATTTAGTACACTCAAGGACATGGGTTAAGTTCTAAACACATGAAATTGACATAAATTCTCTCTGACATGTGTGCAGTTTAAAAAAGATCATGTATTTCAACAAATAATTTGAAAACAAAGTAAAAGTAAGAGAGGTCCTAATAAAAATGTGATAGGAAATGGCACAAAGAAAAGATAACTTCCGGTTGGGCACACTAGGAAATGCCTCGAGTGGGAAATGTAGAATTTGATGTTGTCCTAGAAGAGGAGACAGAAATAAAAAATGCAGAGATGGGAGGTAAGGGGAGGATCATCCAAGGTGAATGAAACTAAAGACACAATAGAAACAGAAACAGAGAAAATCTAAGGGGGTATAAGAGGAACCAGTAAGCAATTATATTTTGCTGAAGCAAAGGATCTAACGAGGTTAGAAAGGTAGGCTGTATCCAAATTATGAAACTCCTTGAGTATCTAGAAATTGTAAACAAGGAGAGAAAAGAATTCACAACCTTAGGTATAGTCTACTTTTAGGGGGAAGGAAGAAAAGGCACAAAATAGTGGCATGAAGAAATGATCAGGGGGGCCGGCTGGATAGCCCAGTGGATAGGGCACCGGTATACCACATGGGAGGCCCCGGGTTCGGTTCCCGGGGACCTCTCCTAGTGGGCAGACCGCCTTGAGAATGGCAAGCCGCCATGGGCAGGCCAGAGCCGCCGTGGGCAGGGCAAAAAGCTGCCACGGATGGGGCAAAAGCCGCCATGGGCAGGGCAGGGCAGGTCGCCCGTGAATGGAGCACAGCCAGCCACCCGCGAACTGAGAGCCGGCCGTGAATGGAAGCAGAAGTTGCCCACAAGCGGGGAAAGCCGCATCTGCGCAGTGACCAGTCTCGGCGCGTCGCCGCAGCGGGGGGGAGGGGAGATATGTAATAAAATAAATAAATCTTTTAAAAAAATGATCAGGGAGGTAGAGGAAAAGAGCAAATAAAGGCAGGTAAAGTAGTGGATGGCTGTAGGCAGCAGCTTTGAAGGTAGCTGGCAGGTCTAGTAGTAAGCCATGAGAAAGAGCCTCCGGGTATTGTCAAATCAGAGGCCAGTGAAGACATTGGGTAGAAAGGTTTCCAGAACTTGATTAATACTGAAGATTTAGTGAGTAGTGATAACACAGAAGGTTGGAATATAGACTCTGTCTTTATTAAAAACACATATTTTGAAGTTAAAGTAAAGGTAGAAAAATGGAAATACCTTGAGGGTACAGTTCAAAGGAAAGAATAAAGAATTTTTAAGAGAGCCAATTGAGCATATAGACTGAAAAGGTTTTGCTTTAGAAGAAAATAAAGAAAAATTGAGAAAAAGAGAGAGTAAAGGATAACTAAGGCAGGAAAGATAATTTATCAAGAATGTAAGAGGCAGGCTTAACCCTGGAGAAGAGCCACTGTTCGGGTTCCTCTAAGACTGGTGTGAACAAGGCATGAGACACACTTTCCTCTAAGACTGTGGGAGAATGCAAAGGACAAAATTGGACAGAGAAGAAGAAAATTGAAAGAGTCATGTCTGGGTTCCTCAAGAGTTTCAGAAAGCAAGTGGGTTAGGGAAAAGCAAATCAAGACTAAAATGAGATACCACTTCACCCTCACTAGGATGGCTAATATTAAAAACATGGAAAATAACTAGTATTGGTGAAGGTATGGAGAAATTGGAACCCTCATGCATTGCTGATGGGAATGTCAAATGGTGCAGCTACTGTGGAAAACAATTTGTGTGTTCCTCAAAAAGTTAAACATACATTTCTCCAAAGAAGAAATACCAATGGCCAATAAGCACATGAAAAGATACTGAACACAACTGGTCATCAGGGAAAAGCAAACCAGAGGAACAATGAGATACCACTTCATATCTACTAAGATGGCTGTTATTAAAAAAAAAAGAAAGAAAGAAAGAAAAAATGGGCAGTGCTGGACTTCTAGAAAAATGGAGGATCAGAGAGATGCAGGACTCACTTCTCTTCCAGAAAAATAGCTAGAGGACAGACAGAAACTGACTGAAAAAATGTCCCAGGTCTTAAGACCCCAGGGGAAGGCTGGACACCACCCAGAAGAGAGGAGCAAAGAGAAAGAAAAAGACTCTCCACATCTGTGAGTAAAAGCTGCAGCTGTAGCTGCTGGCACCCATCCCCCCACCCTGGAGCAGACAGCATTGAGCCCTTTAGCCTCAGGCTGGTAAATATAGACAGAGGGGTCTCAGGGATCCACTTCCCCAGGAAAGGGGAGAGAAAGGGATGCAGCATAAGGCTGATTCAGCTTTTGACTAACAAATTTGGTCTGTTGTGTACCAGGTGCCCTTCCAAGCCAGGTGGGGCCGTATCATTGTTTGCCTGTGTTAGTTTGATGTAAGAACCATGCTTGTAAACTGCTCTGTTCATCTGGGCATGATTTGGTTCTGATTAGGGTGTTGACTGGGCCACGTCAGTAGGGCATTGAGCCCTGCCCCTCGGTGAGTGTGGTCTCAGGGTATATAAGGCAAGGCCAAAGACAGAGGGAGCAGATTTGAGAAGCAGATTTTTGAGAAGCAGTTCTTTTGTTGGAGAGGATGCCCCATGAGAAGAGAAATGAACCATTTGCCTGATAGTCTACAGCTGACCTTGTGGAGGAAGCACTAAGCCCGGAGAGAAACACAGCCCTGGGAAGAGAGGAACCCAAAAAGCCTGAACCTTGGCAAGCGTCGGCAGCTGTCTTGCTCCAACACATGGACTTTGGTGAGGGAAGAAACTTATGCTTTGTGGCCTGGTAACTGTAAGCTTCTATCCCAAATAAATACCCTTTATAAAGACCAACCAATTATTGGTATGTTTGCAAAGGCACTCCTTTGGCTGACTAATACAGCCTGGGAGCCAGCAAAGAAATAAAGAGATCCAACCATCTCAAACACCCTCCCTATTGACCAACTGGTTGTTAAGGACACAGAGGGGAGTGGAATTATTTATTACCTGGGAAAAGGGAGGGGACTGACTGCAAAGGGAGAACAACAGCTTCTGAGAAATTTTTATTTGCAAGGCTCTGAATGCCCTGAGGCAAGATCCTCTATCACATTGTTGCAGTCGGGGTTACAGAGAACACATTCTGACCAGTAGAACAGTGCCATGTGCTGGCATCCCAAGGAAGTGCATGCAAGGAAAATAAAAGTAGCTAAAATAAAAGGCTTTTTCGGGCCTTTACAGCCTCCTTCCCCAAGGCCCTTGGAAACTGGACTGCAACCAATTACTGGGAACCATGGCCTGGATTTGAGCAACTAAACAGAGACAATTCAAAAGAAGTAGAACAGGTTTAATCAAGTACAAAGAACAGCACTAACACACAGCCTCCCACCACTAAATTCCTACGCAAGGAAGAGAAAGTGAGCATCAGAGTAAAGTCGCCATTAGTAATCAGATTCCTACACATAAATTACAAGCCATAGTAAGAAAAAGGAAGATATAGTTTAAGCAAAGGAACTTATCAAAGCCCCAGATCAGAAATAGGATTTTGAGACAACTAATCAATGAGGTTCATACAAACATCCTAAATCAAATCAATGAGTTGAAAGACAATATGGCAAAAGAGATAAAGGACATCAAGAAGACACTGGGCAAGCACAAAGAAGAATTTAAAAACCTGAACAGAAAAATAACAGAGCTTATGGGAATGAAAGACACAATGGGTGAAATTAAAAACATACTAGAAGCATACAATAGCCGACTAGAAATTATAGAAGAATGAATAAGCAATGCAGAAGACAGAATACCTGAAATTGAAGGGAGAGAAATGAGAGAGAGAAGAATGGAAAAAATTAAGCAAGGGCCTAGGGAGTTGAATGACAGACATGAAGCACAACAACATATGTGTCATGGGTGTTCCAAAAGGAGAAGAGAAGGAGAAAGGTGCAGAAAGAGTATTTGAGGAAATAATGGCTGAAAAATTCCAACTCTCATGAAAGACATGAATTTATATATCCAAGAATCGCAATGTACTCCAATCAGAATAAATCTGAATAGATCTACTCCAAGACACATTCTACTCAGAAAGTCAAAGCTAAAGATAATGAGAAAATTCTGAAGGCAGAAAGAGAGAAGCAAATTATCATATACAAGGGATGCCCAGTAAGACTTGGATTTCTCATTAGAAACCATGGAGGCAAGAAGACAGTGGTATGATAAAATTAGGATACTGCAACAGAAAAATTGCCAACCAAGAATTCTTTATCCAGCAAAATTGTGCTTCAAATATGAAGGTGAGCTTAAAATATTCACATATAAACAGAAACCAAGACAGTTTGTAAAAAGAAATCCAGCTCTACAAGAAGCACTAAACGGAGCCCTATAGCCAGAAAGGAAAAGACAGTAGAGAGAGGCTTGGAAGAGAGTATAGAAGGGAAGACTATCAGAAAGAATAACCAAAAAGATAAAATGACAGACAAAAATAAAATATGATATCTGAAAGCCAGAGAATAAAATAGTGGAAGTAAATAATGCATTTACAGTAATACTATTGAATGTGAATGGATTAAACTCCCCAATCAAAAGCTATAAGCTGACAGAATGGATAAAAAACATGATTTATTCATATGCTGTCTGCAAGACACTCACCTTCAATGCAGAGATGCTAATTGGCTGAAAGTGAAAGATCAGAAAAAGATATTCCATGCAAACTGTAACCAAAAAGGAGTAGGGGTAGCTATAGTTAAATCAGATAAAACAGGCTTTAAGTGTAAAAAAGTTATAAGAGATGCAGAGACCATTATATATTAATAAAAGGGACAATGCACCAGAAAGGAATAACAGTCATAAATATCTATGTACTTAACCAGGGTACTCCAAAATATAGAGGCAAACTGAAAGGAGAAATCGATGTCTCTACAATAATAGCTGGAGAATTCAACATACCACTCACATGAATAGATAAAACAGCTAGACAGAAGGTCAACAATGAAACAGAGAACTTGAACTATATAAAAGAACTAGACCTAACAGACAGATTAAAGAACATGGCATCCCAAATCAGCAGGTTATACATTCTTCTCAAGTGCTCATGGATCTGTCTCCAGAAAAATCCACATGTTGGGTCACAAAGCAGGTCTCAATACATATAAAAATGTTGAAATTATACAATGCACCTGTATATCAATAAGCAGGAAAGGGGGAAATTCTCAAATGTGTGGAGGCTAAACAACACACTCCTAAACAATCAGTGGGTCAAAGAAGAAATTGTAAGAGAAATTAACAGATATCTCAAGACATATGTAAACAAGAACACAACTTGTCAAAAGTTACGGCATACAGCAAAGGCAATGTTGAGAAGGAAATTTATAGCCCTAAATGCCTATATTTAAAAAGAAGAAATGGCAAAAATCAAAGACATAACTGAACATCTGGAGCAACAAGAAAAAGAAGAGCAAACCAATCCAAAAGCAAGTAGAAGGAAAGAAATAATAAAGATCAGTGCAGAAATAAGTGAAATTCAGAACAAAAAAACAATAGAGAAAATCAACAAAACCAAAAGCTGGTTCTTTGAGAAGATCAATAAAATTGGCAAACCCTTAGCTAAACTAACAAGGAAAAAAAGAGAGAAGATGCAAATAAATAAAATCAGAAATGAAAGGGGGGGGGGCATTATGACTGAACACACAGAAATAAAAAGGATCATACAAGACTATTATGAGAAACTGTAGGCCAACATATTAGAAACCTAGATGAAATGGGCAAACAACCTACACTGACTCTACAAGAAATATAGTAGTTCAACAATCTAATCACAGTTAAAGAGAATGAATCAGTTGTCAAAAATCTCCCAACAAAGTAAAGTCCAGGACCAGATGACTTTACAGGTGAATTCTAACAAGCATTCGATAAGAATTACCACCAACCCTGTTTAAACTCTTCCAACAAATTAAAAAGGACGGAAAATTAGCCAACACAATTTTTGAAGCTAACATCACCCTAATACAGGAGTTCTTAACTAGGGGCCCATGGACCAGGGGCCTGTGGAAAGATTTCAGGGTGCCTGTGAGCTTGAATTGAAAAAAATCAACTTATTATCTTTATTTTTCTCTAACCTCTAACTGAAATCTAGCATTTCCTTCATTTATGAATGTATGCAATAAATTATAGTAGTATTCATTTCACATAACATTACAGTCATTGCATATCTTGAAAAAACATTTATGCTCATCCATACTTCAAAATTACGGTAGTTGTTAGACCCGATGCTAGTTGAGTGTCATAAAACTATCTGCCGCTACATTCTGAGAAGGGATCCATAGTTTTCACCTGACAGGCAAAGGGGTTTGTGGAACAAAAAAGATTAAGAACCCCTGCCCTAATACCAAAGCCAGATAAAGATACTACAAGAAAATACCAATCCCTCTATGAACATGGATGTAAATATTCTCAACAAAATACTTGCAAATAGATTCTAACAGCATATTAAAAAGAATTAATACCCGATTAAGTGACATTTATACCTGGTATGCAAGGGTGATTCAACAGAAGAAAATCTAATAAGACAATTCACAACATTAACAAATTAAAGGGAAAAAAACATGGTATCTCAATCAATGCAAAAAAGGCAATTGACAAAATCCAGTATCTTTTCTTGATAAAACTTCTTCAACATATAGGAATAGAATGAAAGTTCTTCAATATAACAAAAGGCATGTATGAAAAACCCATAGCCAACACTGCACTCAATGGGGAAAGATTGAAAGCTTTCCCTCTAAGATTGGAAAAAAGACAAGGATGCCCATTGTCACCACTGTTAATTCAACATTTTATTAGAAGTTGTAGCTAGAGCAATTAGACAAGAAAAAATGCAACCAAATATAAAAAGAGCAAGTAAAACTCTCACTATTCCCAGATGGCATGATCCTATATTTAGAAAGTCCCCAAAATATCTACAACAAAGCTATTTAGCTAATGAACAAGTTCAATAAAGTGGCAGGATACAAGATCAATACACAAAAAAATTACGAATATTTTTATTTAGTATTATTGAACAATCGGAGGAGGAAATCAGGGGAAAAATTTTAATTTACAATAGCAACAAAAAGACCCAAATACCTAGGAATCAATTTAACCTAAGATAAGGACCTGTATCCAGAAAACTATGAAACACTGCTAAAAGAAATCAAAGAAGCCCTAAACGGAAAGACATTCCACGTTCACGGATTGGAAAACTAAATATCGTGAAGATGTCAATCCTACCCAAACTGATTTTTTTTTTGTTACATATCCCCCCCTTTCTGCTTGTTCTTGCTGTGTTCATTTTTTTTGCGTTCTTCTGTGTCTGCTTTGTCTCCCCCCATTGTGGCGACGCGCCGAGTCAGCTCACCGCACAGGCGGCTTGTCCCACTCGCGGGTGACTTGCCCTGCCCGTGGCGGCTTTGCCCTGCCCGTGGTGGCTTTTTGCCCTGCCCACGGCGGCTCTGCCCCGCCCATGGCAGCTTGCCCTCTCAAGGCGGCCTGTCCGCCTGGAGAGGCCCCTGGGAACCAAACCCGGGGCCCCCCATGTGGTGAACCAGCACCCTATCCACTGGGCTACAGCCAGCCCCCCAAAACTGATTTATGAATTCAATGCAATACCAATCAAAATTGCAACAGCCTACTTTAAAGAAATAGAAAAGGCAATTAGCAAATTTATTTGGAAGGGAAAAGGGACCCAAATAGCCAACAACACACTAAAAAATAAGAACAAAGTAGTAGGACTCTCACTGCCTGACCTTGAAGCATATTACAAAGCTATGGTGGTCAAAAACTGTATGGTATTGGCATAAAAATAGACACATTGATCAGTGGAATAAAATTGAGAGTCCAGAAATAGACCCTCACCTCACAACTGGTTTTTGACAAGCCTTTAGTGGGACAAAACAGTCTCTTCAACAAATGGTGCTGGGAGAACTGGATATCCATAACCAAAAGAATGAAAAAGGACCCCTATCTCACTCCCTATACAAGAATCAACTCAAAATGGATCAAAGACCTAAATATAAAAGCCAAGACCATAAAACTACTAGAAAATAATATAGGCAAACCTTTTCAAGATCTTGTGGTAGGTGGGAGGTCTCTTAAATCATATACCCAAAGCTCAAGCAATGCAAGAAAATAATTAGAAAACAGGACCTTCTCAAAATTTTTTTGCACCTCTAAGGACTTTGTACAAAGGGTGAAGAAACAGCTGATTCAATGGGAGAAAATATTTGGAAATCACATATTTGATAAGGGTTTAATATCCATGATATATAAAGAGATTCTATAACTCAACAATAAAAAGACAAATGACCTGATTAAAAAATGAACAAAAAACTTGAATAGACATTTGTCCGAAGAAGAAATAGAAATGGTGGAAAAACACATGAAAAAATATTCAACATCACTATTGATTAGGGAAATGCAAATCAAAGCTATGATGAGATATCATTCCACACCTATTAGAATGGCCACTATTAAAAAGACAGAAAACTAGGAGTGTTGGAAAGGATGTAGAGATATAGGAACACTTATTCACTGTTGGCAGGAATGTAGTACGGTACAGCCACTGTGAAGGACTGTTTGGCAGTTTGTAAGGAAGCTGAATATTGCTTAACAAATTAGGTATATACACACAATGAAATATTATTCAGCTGCAAAAAGAAATGAAATTATAATACATGCTATGACATGGCTGAACTTGAAAACTATGCTAAGTGAAAAGCCAAACATGAAAGGAAAAATATTGTATGATTCTACTTATGTGAAATGTCTAGAATAGGCAAATTCATAGAGATAGAAAGTTGACCTAATGTCAACAGTTGGGCATTGCCTAGTAGGTATAACAATTCCGTTTGGGATGGTGAAAAAGTTTTGGTAATAGATGGTGGCGATGGTAGCACAACACTGTCAATGTAAATATCAATGAATGATACACTTAAAATGTTTTGATATATATATATATATATATATATATCACAAATGTTTTTTAAAAGTAAAATAATATGCTTTTAAAAAAGCAACAGAAAGTGGCAGTGAGGGAAAGTTTGGAAGAGCTTGGGAAATTTTACAATAGGTCACATGGGGAATGTGACAGTGAGTCTACAGGAGAAGAATAAAAAGAAGTGTTGAGAGGCAATGAGGACCCATCGCAAATTGAATCGCAAGAATTTATATGGGGTCTCATCAGGTGGGTTTTGTGACCTCTGGGCAAAGGTGCAGGTGTGAAGATCCTCCAGGGTTGTGGCTGGAAAGCAGTGTATGACAGAAGGACCCGGGCATGACATTCAAATCTTGGTAACACACTGGAAACTCACAAAATGCGACCTGGGCTGGGCAGGGAGACTGTGAGTCTGATGGATACTGAAACAGTGGCTGGAGAGTGGTAGAGGGGTCTGAGCTCACAGTGAGGGTGTGACAGTTTGAAATTACTTTATGAATCCCAAAAAGAAAATAGATTATGTTCTTGAACTAACCCATCCCTATGGGTGTGGGGCCCTTTTGATTGGATTATGTCAGTGAGGTGTGACTCAAGTTGGGTGCCCGCCCTCTTACTGGAGCTTTATATATACGGAGACACACAGAGAAAGGAAGCCACCATTTTTTTTTACCCTGCCACGTGAGAGAGGACCCAAGGACCGCTGGCAGCTAAGGCTTAAGCATGAAGCCATCAAGAGACTGGGCCCATGTGGCAGCTCAAGACTGAAAGCTAAGAGCTGAACTTGGAAAGAAAGCAGAGCAGCCGAGACTGAGAGAGGAGACCCAGGAAGAGACAAGCCCTGTGCCTGGTCGCCCACAGCTGAGCTCCAGGAGACAGTAGAATCTGGAAGGGAAGGCAGGGATATCAGCAGAGACTGGTGGCCATCTTCACCAAGATCACAAGTAGCTGACTTTGGTGAGAAAGCATCTCTGATGGTGCTTTGATTCAGCTATTTCATGGCTCCAGAACTGTAAGCTTTAACCCCAAATAAAATTCCCATTATAAAAGCCAACACACTTCTGGTACACTTCATCAGCAGCACTTTGGCAAACTAAGACAGAGGATGACAAAGATTCAGAGGAAGAAAAGGAAAGCCAGGGGTCAGGAGGGTAGCCAGGGAAGAGAATTGAAGAGTTTGAGTTTTTAAGATTTAGAAAGGTCCAAGGGTTGCTAGTTCAAGTTGATAGACAGGTCCTAGATATGACAGTATTCGTGGGTAGCCAAAGTGAAGGAGAGATGACGGCTCTAGGTGAGGAGCAGGAGAAAATGTAGGGTGGAGATCAGAAGAGTCAAGTTAAACTAGGCACTGCCATCACCTGGCATCACTGACACCACTTTACTCAAACCGGGAGGGACATATTTCATGATCATTTTGTCAAGAGGTCACACAAATGCCTGCTCTAGGTCTAAGGGCATATTGAGAAGAGTTTTTGAATTATGTTCCTCACTTTTCTCTACCCTTGGACATCTCATTGGAAAGTGAGAGCTAGCCAATAAATGCAAGAGACATACACAATGCTTAGAAGAGTGCCCGATGGAAAGTTAATGCTCTGTAATATGTACTTGATTTTATTACTTCTACAGTTCCATTCTCAAGGGAAAATAATTTGGACAGGGTGAGAGAGGTAAGAGGAGAGAAAAACAATAGTGAAGCAAATAAGTGTGGGAAAGGGGGAAATCATGTACTATTCTAATTTGTCACTGCTTAAAAGTTAAGCTACACACAAAAATGAGAACTGTCCACACAAAAAAGTGTGCATGACTATTCAGAGTAGCATCATTCATAAGAAACAAAAAGTGGAAACAACCAATGAGTCCATCAACAGATGAAAAGATGAAAAAAAAAAACCAACATGGTAAATCCATGCATTGGAATATTACTCGGCCATAAAAAAGGAATGAAGTTCTAGTATGTGCTACGATATGAATGGACCTCGAAGACATTATGCTAAGTGAAAGAAGCCAGATGCAAAAGTCCACATATTGTATAGTTCCATTTATATCAAATGCCCAGAAAAGACAAATCCACAGAGAGAGGATTTAGATTCGCAATGTCCAGGAGTTGGAGGCAGAGGGTGGGAGCAAAATTGGGAGAGACTTCCAGTGCATACATGGTTTGTCTTGGGGGCGATGAAGATGTTCTAAAATTGAACGTGGTGATGGTGGCACAACTCTGTGAATATAACAAAAACCAGTGAATTGTACCCTTAAAAACATACACGGTGCACAATTCTTGAGCCTTTCTGCTTCCCTTCTCCTGATAAAGAACACTCTTCTTCCTGGACGAGAGGTCTTGACAGATACCGTCTATACGATGTAGCACTCAGCAGAGTTCCTTTGCTTACTAATATCAGAAGGTATCGACCCTCTTTCGCTGGAGGCACCCTTAGGGAGGTGCCGGAGGAGGCTACTTCTGCTTTGCTTTCTTTGTATCCGCCTCCTTTCAGTCTTGGTTACTGCATTCTGCCTCTCCATTTGAGCACAGTGGTTAAAAATCAATCTCTGTCTGAACTTCACAAGCAAAAGCTTTCAAGTGTCTTTACTACCCAGTCTTTCACGCCCAGTTTAAAGCTGATGAGAAAAAACTGAGGGGGCTGCTCTGGAGCCCTTGATTTTCTGCTTTCCATGCCATGGCAACAGGGTTGCTAAAGGCAAGGCTTCTCTAAAGTGCTCCACCTAGTCAGTAACATCATTTTCTTTAGGGGACAAATTGCAAGGGGAGAGTATTCCCAGTCATTTCCCATGGTCCACTCGATCCTTGATTTATCTGACTAACATGCCAATCATTCCCTAAAAAGTAACTGCTAAGATAATACTATCGATTCCATGAAAATCGGGTGTTTTTAAG
The DNA here is from genome assembly GCA_004027955.1 of Chaetophractus vellerosus. Lineage (NCBI taxonomy): Eukaryota > Metazoa > Chordata > Mammalia > Cingulata > Chlamyphoridae > Chaetophractus > Chaetophractus vellerosus. The sequence goes on along the minus strand of PVKH010008907.1, from coordinate 6,297 downwards.
GGAATAATGATGTTAAAAAAAACACAATGACCACTTATTTGTTTATAAGAAGAAGAAGAATAGCCACGTGAACCAGAAGGACCACAAAAAATTGTCTTTACTCTTTGAGTATTCTGGGAATCAAGTATGAAAATATTTCTCCAAGAACTTCCATGTAAATAATTTTAATGAAGAGGGTCAATAAAGTCTCTTTAAATGTTAATGAAGTCTCTTCATAATACAGTCAGCACTGAAGACACAAAACAAATGATAAAGCCCCGTGTTTTATAACAGGTTACTCAGGTCAGTGGAATGTCAGCTATAAAACAAACTTCCACTGAGGCAAGCACATTCAGTGAAGACAAAGTAGCCCGCTGGGTCCAGTTTCTATGAAGAAGTGCCAAACACATTAGGTGTATATAATCTACAAATGAAACCAAGCACTATCATTCTGATAACTGCATGATTCTTTGGAAGGCAAAAAAAGAAAAAGAAAAAGAAAAAAATCTACAGAAAGAGAGAACAATGATTTTTTCATGTCCTTGGAAAGGAGAGCAGATCATATAAATTGAATAACAAGATTAAAACTCTCACGTGCCTCTTTAGGAAAATAGCCGAGGACTCTGCAAATTTGAGCTGATCAAAAACCATAAATCCATTAAATTTAATGATTCATTATTCTGCTCTCCACGTTGCGTATTTTTGCGTCCAGCCTTAAAAGGGAATGTGCTGCCTGCCCTATTCTGGATTTGCTTGAGTTAGGGTGGCAATTCAGACAGCACCATGTTTCTGTGGGGCCTTAAGAGATCCCCCTTAATTAATTATTTTTTTTGGCACTTTAGAACTCTGGACTCTCCAAACACTGTGTTGAAATATTAGAGTAGCTTCTAGCAACTCTAGTAATAGACTATGCAATCTACTTATGGGAAAATATAAATTCCTTTTCATAGGTGCTGGCAAGCAGTGCTCAGTAATAATCTGAGGGTGTTTAATCATAAACCTGGCTTTTACGCAGCACAGAAGTTCATAAAGTACTTTCTTACACACTCATATAGACTTCTTTGCATTAAACCAAAGCACTGCTGTTCAAGTTCTGCAAAATCCTTTGCAAGGTATTCGTCAATTACTGAACATCTAACATAAAGGTGATTTGGAATCTGCTGAGGACAATTTGTGGGGGTAGGGGGTGAATAACTGCAGCCTGGGGATGGCAGAAAGATCATGCCATCGAGATTATTTTCACAGCTTTCCAAGTAAAGAAATACCACCAAAAGCTACAACCAAATACATGAAATTTTAATTAAAAGGAAATGTTTCTTGCATGGGCTGCAGTACTGTTTTACACAGAAGGGAAAGACCATTAAACATGATTGCTATTCACTAAATTTTAACTACAGTAGCATCAAAGTCTGAGTCTACAAGTGCAAGACAGAGTAATAACTGAAATAAATGTTTCTCACCATTGCAGCATGCATATGTGAGGGGAGGAAGCAAAATATTCTTTTTAAGATGGAAGCCCATCATCCTGATAATCTAACTATGACAAGCTTGCAGGGTATACTTCTACCTCCTTACAGAACCGCAGAAGCAATATTTGTGATCATATTTTGCCAACTGCTTTGCTAGCAACTGCAATTTTTAATTGTAGATGGATAGTCAGTTCCCCAAGAAGAAGCAGCTCTAGAAAGAGTTCCTTTTTTTTTGCTTTACAATCGGATGCCAGCAAGAATATTCCTTTGCACGTATTAAACATACACATAGATTTGCAATAAGAGCAAATAACTGATTCATCTGATATCTGTAAGAGCAAATATACAACCCATGAATTAAATGTCTCAGCATAAACAAACTATAAAAATGCTCAGAACTTTTATGTTACCAAGGTATTTTGCTTCCATGTGTTAGATCACGCCCCCCCCCCCTTATGTGTGGAATACACACACAAAAGAAAATTATGAACTTCGGAGTTCTTTAACCTTTACAAACCAACACAATAATTATATTGCAAGATATCTGACAACTCAGGGTAATACTAGAAAAGGAGTCATTTTTTCCTACTTCCTTTAAATAGCTCTCAATTTTTCTACGATTTACAGACTGCCTGAGCAAAAAGGATTTTCATAGCCATGAACCCTGCTAAAGATAAATTGGGAGATAAAATAAAAAATCACTATTTCAATTCACAAGAATTTTTGAAGCGCCTCCAAAGGGGATGTTTCTCCAAACATAAAAAGGGTATTAAATTTTAAGAGAGAGACTATCATCAAAATGAAGGCAGAGAAAAGTAAACATAAGTCATCCTGACAAGCCCATGTAGATAAAGCACAGATAAACGTTATCTCAGGGTTACACGCCCAGTACAAGCAGTCCTCAATTTATGAATGATCTGTGTACAGAAGGTTCATTTGTAAGTCAGCTGTTTGGAACTCCAAACACATTTTCTCAAAGAAACAATGTTATAAATAGTGCTTGGTTTTGTAGAAAGACGGACAAGAGCTATTGAGTCCATAACGTAGAAAAACGCTAGTACACATGCCAGTTGTCCCAACTTGTCTCACTGCTGAGCAGGGAACAGTAAGAGCAGAAATCTTGGGTAAGAAGAAAGTATCTTCTTCCTTACCTGGGGACTTGCAAAGTTTTCTGTGATATCTGCCTGCCTCTCTTTATAAGTCCTGCCCCCTTCTAAATGCTTCATTCCAGCCCATAAACTAGAGTACCAAAATAATTTTAAGTGGCTTACCCTGCATCTCCATCCCAAACCCCATTCCTGCGCCCAGTCATCTGATAATCAAAGGCTAATAAATAGCTCAGTTCAGCAAAGACTCGTTTCAGAGTTCTGACAGGAAATAAAATCTTTAGAGAGTGGAGTAGGGACACAGCCCGCCACTGAGTAGAGAACACAGGTGGTGAGACATCTGGAAGGGCTTGGATAGCTTCAGGAATTCTCTTGGAAATTAGTAATGGCAAAAAAGGAGCAAGACCCAACTCCTAGGAAATGAAGTTGGAAGAACTTCATTAGAGGTTCTTGGATAAAAGGCAGGGTTTCAGTCCCAACCCCAGGATGGTGGCGGGGCGCCATCTCCTAGTGGCAGTGTTTCCAAGGTTCACAGCCTTTCCAGACGAAGCACACGATTGCTTGCTCTTCTTACCATGAAGATGGCATCAGGGAATGTAAGTTCAGACACAGATGGTCTGAAGGATGAAGAATTCCGACACATGGTATTCTCAAATAACTTACAGCAAACTCCGAGTTGGGGCTGGGATGGAGGCAAAGGAAGACATCAGGCTGATGAAGGTTTGCAGTTGTGGCAGAGGCTATGAGTTGTCCGACAAACCTGTTTCGCTGCCCTCCTTGACACAGAGTTACACGTCTCCCAGCTTCCCTCGCAGTTAGGCACGTCCACGTGATTAAGTTCCGGCCAGTGGAACGAGGAGGACGGTGATGTATGCTGCTGCTTCCATGAACATCCCTCCACTGGGATCGCTCGCTCTCTCTCTTTCCCCAGCTGCTGGCTGGACGCAGAAGATCCAGTAAAGGACTCGCAACACCCTTGGAATGGCTGAGCCAAGAGGGAGGAACCTTGGTTCTGGGATTCACCACGACGTGGATGGCCTCCCACAGGACACCCGTAGTGAATTATAACAGGATCAAGAGAGAAACTTCCACTGGGCTGCACTCCTGAGATTTGGGGTTGATGGCTACTTGCTCCTTCGTCATCTCTTTGTTGCATTACCTTACCCTGACTAATCTATTAGGTTTGTTCATCTGTAAACTAAATGGTCCCACACAACTGAGCCTTTATAAGGGGCTGCTAATCTTTATAGGTTTTCTCCTTCCATCACTGCAGTCTGTATCATTTACCCTAGAAAGCCCTCTCATTCCTTTTCATCTGTTTAGGAAACTGGATAACTAAATGTGTTAAATCATCAACCTGGCTTTGAGTGCCCTTTTTTGCGAATAGGGCTCTGGTATGTCAGAGCCTCATCTCTGGAGGATAGATTTATTGGTCACTTATTATTCCCCTGCCTGAGAAGGCTTTTTCCTATCTCTTCCAGATTCATAAAGAGCTTGGGGTCTCAGAGATATGTGTTCTGGGTAATAAAACTATAATCACGCCATTTTGATGACTAATTTCACCAAACTGACCTCACGTGAATTGTGTTAAAAACAGCTTACCTGTCCCACTTACTCCTTCTTTCATTCCCCTTACTTTTAGTGGGAAGAGGCAGAGCAGAAACTAAAGAAGGACAGAAGAGAGGGAAGAAGGGCAAGAATTTGTAACTATATGCCCCCACTCTGTAAATGTCTCCGATTTCATTACTGCGTTGCCATAGGGTACAATAACAACTCTAAGTTGAGATATAATTTGAAATAGATTTTGTCTAATCCTGAAACTTGGCTTTCTCTTCTTGCCCCTTCCACAGCAACTTCTCTGTACTCTCCACCATCTCTTTGTTGCAACTCCGGAAAGGAATGCTAAGTTATGTGGCTACATACTTCTCTTGCAACATTCTAAGCAAAAGAATTAGCCCCTGTTCGACACCCGTCTCTTTGACGAAGGATGGCCCGATAGGCTTCCCAATCTTTACGGAGCTCGGCTGCAGCTTATGGAGCAGGGATTCTGTCTGCCCTTGCCTTGGGACTTCTTTGAGATATAAGTTCAGAATGGTTCCCTGGGTTCGGGAAGTGACTCCCACTTTTGCCACCAAAGAAGATGAGGTACCCCTGGGAGTAAATTCACTATACTCGAAACCATCAGGTACTCTGAGAAGGGAGGAAAACTGAGTGGTACATATAGGACTGTGGAAAGAACCATTAGACAACATAAGCATTTTTATACAGAACCCTTGATTGCAATTACAATCACAATTTTGGAATATATACCCTATGAAAAAATACTGAAGCCGATATATCAGTAAAAAGGCCATAAAAAGATTATTTATCCTTCCAGTTTGGACATATGTGCTCAACTGCAAGCCCATAAAGGGAGCCTGTTGGTCACCTTCCAGAATATTCTGCTGGTGCCAGTGTCCACTCTTCTATAAAATATATTCCTAGTAAAGTTCTACATCAATTTATATTATGCTGTACACTGTCATTTAAACTATGTTTTAAAACACCACAGGCAATTCACATTTCTTAGAGGGCAGTCATCCTTAAAAGGCAGTCTGAATATTTATGTGCTATGAAAGTATGCTCAGTGCTTAATACCTGGATTAGAATCAGAACTGCCACCATTTCATGTTTTTAGGAATACCCCAAACAACCTCCGTGTATAGTTAGCCATTAAACAGAGTAAACATTCTCTTCAATTGCTTATTGTCAATAAAATGTTTATTTAGCCTAATGACCAACTGATATCAAAGAGGGCATAAGAACTCAATTGTTAAGAGACATAATTAACGATGTTAACTGAGAAAGGAATGGAGATTTTCAGACACCTCTAGAGCTTCAAAGATCTTCAAAGGCCTTCAATGCATAAACCCACCCACTGCCACCCATGAGCAAATGTGTAAGTTCAAGTTTGCACCAGGGAAACAAGCTGCAGCGCCATCTCTCCCCAAGACTAACTCCAACTGACTGCGTGGGGTAGCAGGTTATAGTTGGTTGACAGGGGGGTCCCAGCTTGTTGCAGAATTTCTTTGAGCTATAGATGGAAATTAGTTAAATAACTGATGGCAACAAGGGGATAAAGGCTACAGGAAACCTCTCCGAAATAACGCAGAGTGAGAGGGACAAGAGAAGAGAATAACGTAGCCAAAGCCATTAAGAGCCAGCAATTAAAGGTTTGCAGAACGGGCAACACCGTATAAAACAAACTGAAAAAGATGCAGGGACTGACCCAATGGAGCCTGAAACTTGATCTCACACACCAACTCATGTTTTTTCTACTTCTCTAAAGTCCAGTGTACTTTTATGGTATTTTAACTTTCATGATTGGTAGCTTAGGGACCCAAAGACAGCTCTCTTGGCAGACTTTAAGGAGCATTGTGGGCTTTTCCTAAGTAGAACGGTGATTTAATAAAGTGGATTTTCTTGTGTGTGGAGTCAGAACAGTAGTAGGCTTGACGTCTTTATCAAGGGGAGAGAAGTGCCAATCTGAAAGATATTCCAACACTGTTCCTTGCTGCTTCTAGGAATACAGCAATCATCTCACTTCTTTTTACTTAAGTGGGTCTCGCCTGGCCATCTATACATTCTTTCAGCCCAGCCCATGCCATGGGCTTTCCTGCTCCATGATTCACTGTGAGCAGATAGGTAGTTATTCTTTTCTTAATCCTCCTTGTTATCTAAACTACAGACTTCTTCAATGTAGG
>PVKH010008906.1:0-19161 GCA_004027955.1 Chaetophractus vellerosus | reverse complement strand
CAGGTGTGGAGGATGGTGGCCTTAAATCAGTGGTTCTCAATCTGGGAGGAGTTTGTCCCATAGGGGATATCTGAATGTTCCAAGTGAAGGACTAAAGGGATGCTCCTGGCATCTGGTAAGTAAAACCCAGGGCTACTGCTAAATGTCTTACAATGCGTAGGAGAGGCCCCACAGGGAAGAAGTATCTGTTAGTGCTGCTGTTGAGAAACTGCACCTAAATGAATACATGCAGTGTTTCAAAAGAGGGTAAAACGTTAGAATGGAATGAAGGCTGACTAAAAGGTGATCGATACCAAAATAAAACTTTGGTGGGTTGTTTTTCCTGACAACTGAATGTTTTTATTGATATGGTTGCTGTTTCCTGCTATTAAATAAGCTGCCATGTAATGATCTTTATTGTTTAAAGAAAAAAAAAATGTCTTCTGGTACCAAATTTTTTTCTGAAAAAATAACATTTAAAATTTGGAAAAAGTATGTCTTTTTAATAATTGTTGTACAAAGAAGAAATCTAGGGAAAATTTTCCCTAGATGTTTTTATCTACTTATTACACATATAGAATTGTTACTGCAAACTCTTTATTAAACTTCTAAGGATCAAAATGTGGAAGTCAGAAGATTCTGTCCAGAAATTTTCAGTCTCAGTAATAGAGACACAATAAATGTGAAACGAATTAGGTAGGAAGTATATTTAATTATCTCAGTTTGATGCCATGTTCTTTTTTTCCAGATGAAGAGGCTACCCCTCTTCCTGTATCATCCACCATAAAAGCCAGTCTTTGTGGAGGGTACATCATTTTGTATTAGAACAACGAAGTATAGGAAGAGTTCAGTTGCCTCAAACTCTGGCTGACAGTACACACAGCTTCCTTTATATATAAATGCAGGTGATATGTTCATACATGCGCCCTCCAGCTATTTCTAAGTATCTGGACTTGTATCTATAAAGAACAATATACTTTTTGCTGCTTTAACAGTAAGGGTATATGGTCTTACAGTTTTATAATCCACAGTTCCAAATGATACCAAATATCTGTTACCAAAAATTGTTGCTTGCTTAGTTCTGTTCAACAGAATTTTCATTCTGCTTCTTTTCATCTGCATAATGCTATTTAATATACAGTCATTGTAACTGCTGACTCATCCAAAAGGATGTGCCAGAATTATGCCAGCAGTTAAGAAACATTTGCTGTTTTTACATCAAAATAACAAGTTTCTCCAAATTTTTAGACAAGACAAGATCATCACTGGAAATGTCTAAATACCACCCTCACACTCTTGTCTTACCTCTTTCCATGAGAGCATTGTCTACCCTGTTTCATAACATCAACCAGGCCATTTACATACTGTTTTTCAGAAAGGGAAAAGAAAGCCACGCCCAAGTGATGAATCATATTTAAAAAGCAAATTTTATATTGTTGAGTCATTAAATCAGAGAAGAGAAATGAAGCTTGAAGTGTTAGCAATCTATAAGGCTCAAGCTAATAACATTTTTTTTAAAATTACTTCTCTTAAAGTCTCAGTATAAGTCATAAGTCAAGTTTGCATTGTTAGTTTTAGAAAGATGAAAAGAATTAAAGGACATTGTGTCATATGTTTGTATTTTGTCCTTAAAAAGTATATATAATAATGTTTCAGTAATGTAATGTAGTGTTGATATATTAGGACACTGCAAAACAACATCATGCAGGACAATTCCAATGTCCTGAAAATGGCCCCATATTACACCTATTTTTTGCCCTTCTTCCCCTCAGAACCTCCAGTGGCCACTTCCTCCAGATCTGTGATAAAAGTTCTTCCATTGCTAGAATAATAATAAGCTTGTAGTAGAATAATAGTAAGTCTACTTTAGTCCATTGTTCTTTCCCCTATCTTGAGAATTTGGGGCTGGTGATGCTCACTCTGCCTCTTATTGAGAGGCGGCTTAGATCCCATGGGGCAGAAGGATGGAACTACCTTGCTTGCAGTTGCAGAATCTCTTTGTTCCTTGGGATGGCTGATATCCATCATCATCACCTTATTAGTTGTCCTGGGTGAGTCCAATGAACAAAAGCATAAGTGTTGCAAGTCTGCTGAGATTCAGGGCCTAACCGGCACATGGACGGACCAAAGATTTAAGTCTCTTGGACATACACCTATCAAGTATAGTACTAACTATAGGTTCAAATAGAAGGGGCAGAAAAACCGTGTGTGGGGAAACCATAAATGAATCCAACTCTGTCACACTGGGGAGCATAAATTCTAAGATAAGGCCCACTGGCAGGGCACCAAGCTCCTGAGCTGTCTGCCCTGCCTATAGTGTCTTCATGTGTCTAGGGCCCTCAGAAGCCCTGAGCAGCTAGGCAAGAAAAAGAAATAAAAGGTATCCAAGTTGGAAAGGAAGATGTAAAAAATTTCACAATTTGCAGATGACATGATCTTATACATAGAAAGCCCTGAGAAATCTACAGCAAAACTTCTAGAGCTTATAAATGAGTTCAGTAAAGTGGCAGGATATAAAAGTAATGTGCAAAAACCAGCATTTCTGTATACCAATAATGAGCAGTCTGAGGAGGAAATCAAGAAAAACTTTCCATTTACAATAGCAACTAAAAGAATCAAATACCAAGGAACAAACTTAAAGTGCAGAAAACTATACAACATTGTTAAAGGAAATCAAAGAAGACCTAAATAAATGGAAGAATATTCTCTGTTCACAGATAGGAAGAGTAAACATCATTAAGATGTCTATCCTACCCAAACTGACTTACAGATTTAATGCAATCCCAATAAAAACCAACACAGCATTTTTTACTGAATTAGAAGAGCTAACTATGAAATTTATTTGGAAGGGCAAGGGGCCCCAAATAGCCAAAGAAATATTGAAAAAGAAAAATGAAATTGGAGGAATCACACTACCTGACTTTAAAACATACTACAAAGCTACTGTGGTCAAAACTGCATGGTATTAGCACAAGGATAGACGTACTGACCAATGGAACAAAACTGAGATTTCTGATATAGATCCTCACATATATGGTTATCTGATATTCGACAAGGCCACCAAGCCCATTCAGCTGGAGAGAAATGGCCTCTTCAACAAATGGTGCTTGGAGAACTGGAAATCTGTATCCAAAAGAATGGGAGAGGATCTCCATCTCATGCCCTATGCAAAAATTAACTCAAGATGGATCAAAGATCTAAATATAAGACCCAAGACCATAAATCTCCTGAATGATAATGTAGGGAAGCATCTACAAGATCTTGTAGTAGGAAACAGTCATAAACTTTACACCAGAGCACGAGCAACAAAAGAAAAAAATGGTAAATGGGACCTTCTCAAAATTAAAAAATTTTGTACTTCAAAAGAGTTTGTCAAGAAAGTGAAAAGGCAGCCTCCTGAATGGGAGAAAATATTTGATAACCATCTTTCCGATAGGGTCCTAATATCCAGCACATAGAAAGAAATCCTACATTTTGTAAATAAAGAAAACAATTCATTTTAAAAATGGGCAAGTGATATGAATAGACATTTCTCCAGAGAAGAAATAAAAATAGCTAAAAAGCACATGAAAAGATGCTCAACATCACTGGCTACTAGGGAAATGCAAATCAAAACTACAATCAGATATCATCTTACACCCATTAGACTGGAGGCTATTTGGTTAGATTTCTAGACTGTACCAAGGTTGAGTGTTTGATGAGAAAGGGAAACACAGATGATATTCTTCTCTGGTATTTTTCTTGCAAAGAACTTTGAACAAGCCTCTCACATTTCTGCAGCTCTAAAGTGGCCTTCATTTTACATATAACACATGTTCAGTAAGAAAATTGTACATGTGCATTTTTGGTACGTCATCCAAAAATCAAGTGACATACCTTCAGGGCTCTAAGTAATTTAAAAGTTTTGATCATGAAAGCGCTGAAGACAGAGCCTTTGTTTATTCTCCTCTTCTTCCTACTCCTTTTTTCATTTTTAAAGTATCATTTTTAAATTGATTGAAGATTTATTATCTGCCATTGCCTGCCAGTCTGAAAATTTTACCTACATTATCCCATTTAATTCTCACAATCAATAGGCAAAGTAGCTGTTTTCCATTGTGGAAATGAAGAGCCTGATGCATAAAGAGGTTGTCTGTTTTCCCAGCCCCAGGCTGTCTGACATGAAAGCTCAGGTAGGGCACCAGGGGTCAGCGTGGGTCAACGTTCTTTGCAGATACACCCCTTGCATTTAATTTACTACACTTTTTTCAGTCTACATTTCTTTGCTTTATTTTTGATGATTTCCTGAATGACTTTTCCATATGACTTACTTTCTAATATACTGTTTTGAGAATCAAATTACAGTGACTAGTCTTTATCCCTGAAACCTCAACAAAAAATATCTACAACCACAACACACGGAGACACACACACACACATACACACACACAAAGAGTAAAAACCTTTCAACCCCCAAACTTTGCCCTGCTATAAATGAAAACTACAACAGTAAAAACATAACAAACAATAGTTATTAAGGCAAATTAGAAAAGGCATTATTAGACGTATCTGTTTTTGGTTTTGTACCCAGCTCTACCACCTTCACCAAGCTATTTGATATTTCAGACCCACTTTTTCTCTTCTTTTCCTTTTCTTTTCTTTTCTCTTTTCTTTCCTTTTCCTTTTCTTTCCTTTTCTTATCTTTTTCTTTTTAAATTTTCCCTTCCCTTCTTTCCTTTTTCTTCCAAAGCCAATATAATAACTACATTGAATTTTTCTCGTACTGCAATATTCCTAACAGTTCACTACCTGGCTCATTGTTATTAAAATATGCAATACTAAAATTCAGCATATGATCAATTGCTTGAGCATACCAGGAGGGTACTTATTAAAATAGGCTAGTCAATTCAGCAGTAACAATATCCCCACTTTTAGTGGCTTAACAAGTGACTAAACTTGTGTTGTGTTTGACTACCGCTTCATGTCTAATGTGAGTTGGCAGGGATTTCCACTCATTTTAATAGATGATGGAGCCAGGATGATTGAGGCTTCACCTATGTTCTAACCCAAAAACTGAGACAGGGAAAAGAGAAGGAACTATGGTCAATCATGAAGTGCATATTTGAAGTTTCCATGTGGAAGTGATTAGTGTATTCACATTTCATTGGCCCTGCCAATCAACTGGTCATGTCTTACTCCAAAGTCCCTGAAAGGAAGAATATCAGAACATTTGTTGAACAGTGATTCTTAAACACTGTAGGTTTAGAACACAAGTGAATTTCCAGAAAAAAGAAGCCGAAATGTGCAATAGTTTTAAATAAGCAAGGGGAAAAAGACATTACAGTGGAATTTTTCAGTCATTTGCATAAGAGAGTAGCATCCCCTCTTCATTTTGTAGATAGGAAGGTAAGTACTTGAAGGAAAATTAAATCCTGGCCCTCATGTTTTAATCTCATGGTAGAAAAGCCAAAAACTCCATCAATTTCTTATTTTCATTCACAGTCACATTCTTTCCCCCTACATACTCCATATTCCAATCCACATATATGTCTCACACACTTCAGAAATGATACCATGCAGCTGCTTCCATTGCCATCTGTTTTATTATAAGCCATTCCCTTCAATTTCTGAGAATTATGTTATTCTAGTATGAGGTTACTCTTCTTTTGTATTGTGACATTTTGGTATCAGAGGAATTTAAAAATAAATGTACGTAGCAATTATGCTGCATTTATGTTTATCTGTTCACTAGAATAACATCTAATCACCACAAGGGTCTTGGAGATAAAGAGCAAATTCATTGATAAAAAATAATATCTATAAATGAAAGGCAACCTACCTGACTATATTTCTATTTTTTTAAGATTATTAACTTTAATGGGATAGATTGGTCTCTGCGTGAACTAAAAGTACCTATGTGCATGGTTCTCCAATGGCACGACAATATAAAGAAGCTGATTGACAATAAAAAGAGATGTATTGACCAAAGACTCTCTTGCTTACGTGATGTTTGTCTCCACCATTCCAATTTAAAGGATTTCATTTTTCAGATTTGATGGGTAAAAGGAGCTCTATGGCCATTAGACAGAAACAACTCTAGAATTATGTTGAAGCCATACCCATTCAGAAGAAACTATGGCTTCCAGACAGTGTAATTACTTCCTGGTGTGCTGTCCATTCTATCTCACTTGATACTCTGAAATCTCTTTATCGCTAGTCTGGATATTTTGATAGAGATGAACACAGTTGCTTTGTCCCAGTCTGTTGGATACAAAACATACCTATCCTTTAGAAGTTTTGATACTTTTATTTTTGTTTCAGTGGTCTGTTCTTGTCCACAGTAAAAGGACATTTTGAATGACAAAAAGGTTTTAGAGATTACCTAGCTTAACCCCATCACTTTGTAGAAGAGGAAACATTTTTAAAAATGAGACAGATGCAGCTCCTTCTCACAACCAGAAGCATTGTTAATCGCTTCATCTTTCTAAACCTCTTTCTGAACATATGTTGCATGTAAAATGAAGGCCACTTTAGAGCTGCAGAAATGTGAGAGGCTTTTTCTTCAGGGTTCTTTGCAAGGAAAATACCAGGAAGAATATCCTCTGTGTTTCCTTCTCTTGCCAACCTCTCAGCCTTGGTACTGTCTAGAAATCTAACATAATTCTGTAGATCTGAGCACACTGATATCATAAAATTTTAAGATAACCATAGGATAATTTAGGGACTGCTGGATTTCTTACAAGTTTTACTGTTTTACAATGTGATCCTGGGCAAATTAATCTAACTCCTTTTTAGTCATCCGAAAAGGAAGACATATATATTAGTTTAGAGGGTTTTAGATTTTGAAACCTAGCAGTATTTAAAAATTCTGTTGAAATGAGAGAAATCACTCTTCAGAGAAAGGAGCACAACAAAGAAGTGTTTGCCAAACTAGAGTGTCAAGGTTAATAGTGTATATTTTCTCAAAGTATACTCTTAACTACTGACCCCAGATGAAACATATGTTTCTGGACATTGTATAACTTCAATCAACCCAGATCCCACAAATGTCTAAGACAGGGCCTGACACATACTTTTTCAATTAAAGGTAACAAGGCACCCAAGTGGATAAGATTGGAGACACACACACTTAGATTCAAATGCTGACTTGGAAACTTGGAGATATCAAAGTCTCCACACCTTGATCCCTTAATTCTTTATCTACTATTTCCAGCTGGCTGGGCTGGTGTGGAGGTAAGCAATTACACATGCAAGCAAACATAACAGTACTGAGCGCTCAATATATGCATTACTTTTATTACCTTTATCATGAGAGTTTCCAGATGAAATGTGGTGGTGGAAGTGATTAGCTTCTTCCTGAATTGCTTAGGTGATCGTTTGCGGACATAAGTAATATAAGTTGCCTGGTCATCATGGCATTTTTACTACTTTTTAATCACACAAAATAAGACAAATTTGACTTTTTGTCCATTTAAAGTTTGTATTGACCTTTAAAATTTCTAGTATGGCCATTTTCTTTAGATTTAATACTTAATTTTCTCCCTAAACCAGAACAATCTTTTACCCGGCCTTGACATTGGCCTTGAAGTGGGTGTATGCTCTTTCAGACACCAATAGACCTTCTGCAGCTTTTACTCTTCCTTTCTCTTCCTCTTTATTTATTACTCACTTAGTATAAATTATTAGCACAGGATATCTTATATTTCTGGATGTTGTTGAGAAATGGTGGGTTGAAATGATTTCTGATTTCCAGTTTAATCTATTTTCCTTAAATTAAAGCCCCTACAGCTAAATCACAACTGCTTCACATTTAGCTCTATGTTCATACCTTCACTTATTGTATTTGTTTCCTATTGTTGTAACAAATTATCACAAACTTAGTTCCTTGAAACAGCACACATTTATTCTCTTACAGTTCTGGAGGTCAGAAATCCAAAATGGGTTTCACTGGGCTAAAAGTAAGGTGCTGGCAGTTCCTTCTGTAGGTTAGATGTGAGAATCATTCTTTTTCAGCTTGTAGAATCCATATGCGTTACTTGGCTCCTGTGCCCTTAAAAGTTAACAATCATATCACTCTGACCTCTGCTTTCCTCTCTTTCTTTGACTTCTGCCTCCTCCTTCCTTCTTTTAGGGGCCCTTGTGATTTCATGGGCCCACCCAGATAAAATAGGAGAATATTCCTATTTTAAGATCCCCAACTTAATCGTATCTGTCGGCCCCTTTTTCAAAACATTATCCCAGATGCCAGGGATTAGAACGCAAGTACCTTTGAGAAGCCATTGTTCTGCCTACCACACATACCTTTTCTTTATTTTCTGCTGTTTTGAAATTCCTCTTTCTTCAAGGCCCAGTTTTAGCCCTACCTACTTTGTGTGTATAACCTTTCTTGTCCTTGTTGTTGAAAAAGGTCTCACTCTTCTGTGATTTCTGATATTGTCTGGTTTATTCATTGGGATCTCATTTAATTTGAAATGTGTTTATCTCTCTATATCTATCATCTATTTATCAATCCAATCAACCCATTTTGACTTAATCTCTTTTATTAGACACTATATACACTTTCTCTTTCCTTGAGGATCCAGAAGTCACTGTCTTCTAGTGAATAAGTTGCAAAACGAAAAAAGGTTTATATTACAATTTCGGTACTTAGCATAAATGCTTCCACTGTTTTGATTGACATGTGGCCATCACTGTCCTTCATTCTGGCACTCAATATCTGCCAACCCTACCCTCAAATGCCCTCCTTATCACAATGTTGGAGCAATCTATTTGGGTTGCAATAGTTGAGACCTGGTTCTTTAGCTTTCTGCTAGAAGGTAAATTTTCACTCTCTATTTTCTAGTCTCTTAAAAAGGTTCATTGACAACGCATCTTTAAGTGTCCATTACTTCAGTACAAAGACGTTTGTGAACTGTGGGGTTTAAAATATTTATTTTCTTCTTTAAATAGTTATCCTAACATTATTTCTTTACAAATATCATTGTAAAAGTTAAAGAGTCTCAAGAGATATTCTAGGCTTTTGTTTTTGTCATTGTTTTGCTTTTTTTTGAAAAATACAAAGAACTTTATGCTTGAGTATCTTGGACTCCCTCCACCACCAGCGTCACTACCTGACTTAATAATTAAGAAAAATAGAAACAGGGGCAGAGGGATTAGCAGGGGTGAAACTAAGGTCTCATTTTTATGAGATGTAAGTGAGATAGGCAATTCTCTCATGATCTCAGAAACTGCATGAGCTCACTGGGGAATTTATTGCCACTTTAGATTTGACAATCTGGTGTACCTGACACCATACCCAGGAATCTGTGATGGCAACAGCCCCTTCTAAATTTTGTTAATACAAAAGCATTTTAAACCATTTATTTTCAAAGTCTTTCTTTTCTTGCTGGTATAGTTTAAGGGATCCTGAGTCTTTCTGGTCATTATCATCATAGTTATTCAACTGTAGCAAACTTTCCTTTACAGATCAAATTAAGTCCATCATAAGCCAGACTGTATAAACATCAGAGGGGCTCAGAGAGTTCCCAAACTGGCTGATCTCGCAGCATCCTTTGAACTAACTCTGGCAGGTAATGCACAGGTGTTAATAGTGGTATAGCTAAGGTCCCTTCATGACTTCCACGGGTTTCTGTGTATCACAGAGAAAATAAAAGGAAATATATATAGGTACCTGTTTTAATTTGCTACAGGCTGCTGGGAGCAATATACCAGAAATGGATTGGCCTTTGTAATGGGGATTTATTAGGTTAAAAGCTTACAGTTCTGAGGCTGTGAAAATGCCCAAATCAAGGCATCATCAGATATGCTCTCTCACCAAAGGTGGGCTGTGGGCAATCTAAATGTGCTTTCTCTCTGAGCTCAGCTGTGGGCAATCAGGCACATGGCTTATCTCACCCCTCTCCTCCATGGCTCTCTCTCAGCCTCTTGGGGACCTCTTTCCATGCCTCTGCTCCGCTGATTCCAGTCTCCGGCCTCCGGGACCTCTCTCTCAGCCTCTCAGGTTTTCTCTGTCTAAGCTGTTTTTCTCCTGTGTGTCTCTGTTTTAAGTCCTAAGCTTATAAAGGACTCCAGCAAGAGGACCAAGACTTACCCTGAGTCATGTCTCACTGAAATAGTTCACTCAAAGGCCCCCAGCTGAACCCGAGCCAATCAAAGGATCCCACACCCAAAGGAATGGATTAGCTTTAAGAACATAATCTTTTCTGGGCTCCACAAAAAGCTTCAAACTGTCACAGTACCCATGTCCTCTACATCAAGGAAATGGGTGAGTCCAGTGTTAGTTTTCAAATTTTCTTCTTTTCACTGCTAGCAGTGAGTGTATATTAGGTCAGCCCCATCATTTCACAATATCTTCATAACCTTCTGCTGATTTCACTTTCCCATGCATCTATATAGGTGAAGGTGGTACATAAAAACCACTTTCAGGTTGTCCAGGAAACTCTGTGGCCCATCTTTTAATATTATACAACTTTCAGAGGATGTGGGTGATTATCTCCCTCTCTTACACTGAACAGTCATATATCAATATGTCTGAGTTCCTTATGTCCTTACCCAATACCTGTTACTTAAATATTTGCTTGACTCAATCATTTTTTTCTTTTAATCCTGGACCATTCTATCACAATATAACATGGCTAATCATTACATCATATCTTTCAAATACAATAACAATGATTTTCTGTTGATACTGACATAAATATTTACAGGTGCCTACTTGGAAAAAACTACAGCAATCAAATGCACATCTGTTTTGATCGTGTCACTGTTTTCACAAAAACCTCATATATTTCTGCGTGTTTCTATGAACAAGCATTAGGGCAACCACTGTACACAGAAGTTAGGTTCTTTGTTCTATAAGTATGGCACACATTGAGATGTGCTGCTCAGATCTATTTCCTGGTGTGTGGTTAGTTGACAGGCTCCAGCTGTTAACAGCTAAAAGATATACTTCACCTTTTGAGTTGAAATCACACCCTTCTCTGGAAGGCAGACAAGGTCCTAGCCATTTCCATCTAACAGGGAACTGCTTTAATGGTATTTTCTCTGGAGGACCCTGTTGAGCTGTAAGACTTTGACCTGAAGTGTCAATAGGGCGCTTATTACAGTGAAGGAATATGAGGTAAGGGATTAAATGGAGTTTGTGGAGGAAAACAACCCTTTAAAGAACTCATATCTTTAGTTCTAGAATTACATATGCCCTTATGAAAAAAGAAATCTACCAAAGTGGAAATAATAGAAAATGTTACTAGTTTCTTGTTTGTTTTAATTTCATTCAAATGCTAAGGTGCAAGGCAATACAGGTGTCTTCTTTGTTTTATTTTGTTTTGTTTAGTTACTTGTTAATTTTAATTCTCTTCTTATGTCCAGTGCTTAAAACTCACATAAAAGTATAAGAAGAATATATAAATATTATCTTCATTTGGAATTTTCAAAGAGTTCCAACACTGATATGTTTTATAAAATTTACATTAGTGTCTTATCTTTAAAATATCATTACACAGGATCATATTTGAGAACCTCTAGAAGGTGTTATGACAGCTAGGATGTGCCCCAAGATTTCCATCTCTTTGGGTACAGGTCCTACGTAATCCTTTGGACTGGGAAGATGATGAATTTTCCTCCTGTGATTAAGTTATATGATATGGTGTAGTTGATGTTAAAATAGGGAGACAATCCAGGTGGCCTGACCAAATCATATGAGAAAATTAAAAATACACAGTGGTCTTTGTCTGGGGCACAGAAGAGAAAGTTATAGACTCAAAGCACTCTTGGTATCTTGAAGATTATGTGGTACCTGTCTAGAAATGCAGGCAGTTTCTAAAAGCTAACAGTAGCCCCAAGCCAATAGCCATCAAGGAAAAAGTGAGCTCAGTCTTAGAACCACATGGAACTAAATTTTTCCTACAGCCAGAAAGGGCTTGGAAGTAATTGTTACCCAGAGAGTCCAAGCTGAGAACTCAGACCAGTAGACATCTTGTTTTCAGCCTTGTGATTCTCTGAGCTGAGAACACAGGCCCTCTAAACCTTTGGTTCTTACTTATAGAACTGTGTTGTTTTATGGCCCTAAGTTTGTGATGACTTGATACAGAGCAATAGAAACTAATATGGTTATGTTCTTTCATGTCTTGGAAGTAATAAAATTAGAAAACATATCTTCCCCCAAACCCTCCAAATAATAAAACTTTAAAATTCACTATTGTTTCATATAAAAATATTTTTTAAATTTAGCCATTTATCATTTTCCAATAAATGATTAGCACAGATAATCTCATAACTGCATGTAAACACTCTTGTTTTAAATAACCATCAAAGCAAAACTTAAAAATTATGCTGTAAACTTTCAAAATTTAGCATAAGTTAAATGAAAGATGACATTCAAAGATAGGGATTTTTCTGGGAGGAAGGCCTAGCATGTTATATGTTCTAATGAGAATGTTAGCAAGAGAAGAGATTTATCATGGAATTATAAAAGTATATAGTTATCCAATTCATAATAAGACACAGCATCTCTTACCCTGCTTCTTTCAGGCTGGGTTTCAACTGTAAGCATATCCCTGCTTCTGACCATGAAGAATTTCTTTGGACCTAGCAACAATCACTTCTCCAAAACAGTACTAAATAGATCAAAGAGTCAATCACCAGTGCGGTGCTGTGGGATCAGAAATCACTTCCACTCCATCATGCCATGCTATCACTTCTTTCTTCTTACTGAGAAACCTGTCTGAGTAGATGTATGGAATTTGTCTACATATCTCTGGCATTGTGATAAACTTGTGCATGACATTTTCCTTGGCCAGCTATATAATATCTCTCAAACAATCCCATTTCCAGTTTTTATTATTCTCATTTACTGTTTTTTCATAGACCCTTCTTTCCACTTGCTACACACTTGCTAATATGATATATAATATATACAGCAAAGTCATTTCCCCCCTCAGACAATTACCTTAGTTTTCTAGGGTTGCTATAACATATATCACAGACTAGTTGGCTTAAAAAACAAGAATTTATTGTCTTACAGTATTGCCTCACAGGGGGCTAGAAATCCAAAATCAAGGTGTTGGCAGGATCATGCTTTCTCTGAAGTCTGTAGTGTCTGGTAGTGGCATGCCAGCAGTTCAAAATGCAATGTCTGTCCCCATCACGTGACCATCTGTCTCCTGCTCTGACTGTGTCCAAATTTCCTCTGCTTATAAAGGCTCTATTTATATTGGATTAAGACCCATCCTGATTCAGTTTAGCCTCATTTTAACTAATAAGATCTTTTACAGTCCTATTTACAATTAAGTTGACTCCACAGTCCCTGAGTTAGGTCTTGAACATGTCTTTGTGGAGGGCATGATTCCATCCACACCAAGAAAACCTACTCTATTAGTGGTAATTGAAGTGTTTGAATGTTATTGGTGAAAGATTTGGAATTTCAACATATAATGTAGAAATTTTATAGTTTAGAGTAATGTGTGAATAAAAGAAATTACTATTTCTTTGTTTCCAAAAGATGAATTTTTTCAAAGTATGTAGCAGGAAAATAGGAGCTTCTCCACATTAAACTTATACATTTATTCTAAAAGCCATCATAGAATGACCAAAGAGAATCCTTGTTTAGCAGTTCTAAGGAATTAAGTCTCATGCTCACATATAGGGAAACTATTATTCACTCTTGACTGAACATTAGTATCACCGCCCAGTTGCTCTAAAAATAAATATTTTAGACCATTTCAAATAACTCAGCAAGCAATAGAAGCATGCCTCATGAAATCAGTAGTAAAACTTCTTTCTAGACTATATGAAAATATATTCTGTTATACCAAATGATTACAATGTAATAGAAAAAGGTGCATGGGTTTTCTGTTATTTTTGTTAATTTTAGCCTAATTTCATTTAGTACAATGTTCCTGGAAAATATGCTAAAAACCTTAGTATTTTAGAAGAGGTGACGGAAATATACCCAAGGAATAAAAGACAAATACATATTTTATACTTAAAATTTCTCAGTGATATATTGATATTTTCATGGTAATTCAGAAAGTTTTCATTATGCTAGTCAGCTTACGAATTCTTACTTATGTGCTCTATTTGCATGTATAAAATGAAGGCATGAGAACCTATTTCTTCATTGTGGCATCTCAAACTATCCTACTTAGGCTATTTAAGCATTGTTAATGCTTATTTAAGCATTGTTAACTCATGATCATGTAATGCTTGATATATAATAATTTGTTGATAAAGTATGCAAAAATTGGTGACAGTTAATTGTACATTTTACAATAAGAAAAAAAACACAAATAATCCAAGTTTCTTCAAAAGGAGGAAAACAGCTCAATTATATTAATTTACAAATTTGCTAAAAGCCTAGCAATCCTATCTTAAGTCAGACTTGTCCAGTGACTTTTTTTCAAGACCACAATATGAAAATTATGAGTAAAATTTTAAGTCATAAATGTTAAACCAAATTCCTACATGAGAGAGAAGTTAAGCAGATGGAATCAAATTTGTCTCACCACTTAATACTCACATTTTCCTCCTATGTAAAATGGAAGAAATACCACCTGCCACAATAGTGCTGCAAGGAATCTATTAATTAATGTAGGTAAAGCAATTAGTACTGTATCTGAAATGTAATAGAGTCCCCATAAATGCTGAACCTCTTCTTTTTCTCTGAACGTTTACCACTTTTTCATTATCATGTATCACCATGTATTTCAAACATACACCTATTTATCATAATGACTAGAAATTAGCAGGCTATATAAATTTGTATTTTGTTCAAAATTATTCCTCATACTTTGTGGCACATTAAAATAAAGGTTCACCATGGGGAGTACTTGGATATTCTAACACATAGTTTAATCATACATACAAAGTAAATAGATTCATTCATTTAAAAAAGAAACTATACATCACTTGCAATATTGTCGTCAAAGAACATTTTGTTTTGTTCATTCCAATATTGGAGTCCAATTTCTATTTTTTAAAGCTATTTTTTAGCTAAAATTTCCTTTGATTTTCAACAGACCATGTTAGCATCATCTCTTGTTTTGTTGTGGTATGCACCACTGCTAAGTGTAGTTAAACTTATTGTTGACTTTGACCCAGTTATGGCTGTCTAACAGAAGTTTCAAGCTCGACAACAAAGACACTTATATTTTGCTACATGATGGAAAACTAAAATCACTATGCTTATAATACACATGGATGCACATAAAAATATTATTGAATAGGTTTATGCTTAATAAATATTTGCTGACTAAATGAAATTTCTAGACTTGAGACATAAAATTTTGAACCCTCACAAAAATTGTGGGAGACAAATATTATTATTTATTTTTTTTCATATTAGAGTAAACTAAAATTTAGAGACTGTAAGTAATTCATCATTGGTCACACAGAAACAAATTGGCAAAGCCATGATTTGACCCCAGATCAGATCTGTCTGCTCACAAATCCCCACGTATTTCCTCATGCAGCATACTTCTTTATTTTCTTTTCCCCTGTGATGAAATGACAATGTTTTATTACAGCATTTTTCTCAGAACAACCCAATGTCAGTCTCTCAAAATCAACCAGCAACTTTAAGATATTTAAGAAAGAGTGGTGTATAACTACTGTTAATTTTGGGGAAGTATATAGTATAAAAAGAGCAATATTTTAGAATAATTTTGGAAGTATTATTTGACTTCCTTTTATGTGAAAAGTGTTTCAAAATTAAGATTTGGATTGGACATAGTAGAGAGTTGATATTATATAGAACATTTTTCCAAGCACAGGTGATTAGATACGCAAAAGGACTGGTAGATTGAGTTATGTACCCAGAAAATAACAGGATCTTAATCTTAATCCCATTTCTGTGGTTGTGAACCCATTGTAAAGAGGACCTCTTGAAGATGGTATTTTTAGGTAAGGTGTGGTCCAGCTGAAGTGGGCTGGGCCTTAATCTGCATTACTGAAAGGTTTATAAAGAGAAAGCCATGGAGAAGAGGGGAAATTTGAAGTTAACAAAATATGGAATTGGAAAGAAAGGATATCACTTTGTGGCGTGAGGCAGAGTTGTAAACCAAGGAACCCAAGGATTGTTAGCAAGCCAACACCAGAAAGTTGGGGAGAAAGTTCCACTTTGATGATGATTAACTATGGACTTCTCCAAGCCTCATACTGTAAGCCATTAAATTCCCATGGTTTAAACCAACCAATTGTTTGCTTTTAGTCATGGCAAGCTAGCAAATTAAGAAAAGGACCAAGTGAAAAATGGATAGTGAAGAAAGTGGTGATAGAAAAAGAATTTGTTTGATGGCTGCTTAGAAAACAGCCTTGAACATTATAATTTTGAATTATTACTAACAATGGGGAATGTCTGTACTGATTCAAGAAAAATAAGTCCTGGGACAAGAGATCTTGATTAAGAGGAAATTGTAGTAGTTAAACATGACCTGGGCCTTCTGCAGACATAATTCCACTGGAAGGAAAAGAAAATCATATCTGGAAACACAAATTTGCCACATTTGACCAAAGAATAAAATAAAATATTTTTCATCTTTGCTAATTAACCAAATTAATTAAACTGTAGTCACTTTTGCACTCACTAGCTTGAAAGATATGATTCTTTTATATGTTTTAATTCACTACTCCCTAAATGGAAATATGATCACATAGGGATAAAAAGAGTATAGAAATTAGGAACTATTCTGACATATTAATGATCTTCCTGTTTGCTTTAGGCTTTCCTGTATATCCTTACTAAGATGAAAACTATGTCAATTTTATATTACTGTATATGAATTTTTTATCTTTATCAAATTTCTGCTAATTTAATGCATAGTCTCTGCCCCGTAGACTCCAATAGCCAAGTGTTAATGATAGACAACAAATGATTGCTTACAGCATAAGATGTGTTCATTTATTTAGGAAAGAGAATCGCATTCTTTATAACATGATGAAGGGATGCTCGTTACTTCTTCAGAGTGTGAAGGAGAATTACAAACAAAGCCCTTTTGAGCTGGATCTTGCTAGAGAGCAAACTAAGCAGAGAAGAGGTGGAATACTATTCCAGGCAGAGGGAACAGAATGTACAAATACATGAAACCCAAGATGGCCCAAGAAAGGTGATTAGTTCAGGAATGAGTTGGGAGAAATTACTTACAAATCTTCTCCATGGATTTATTCCATGTTCCACAACACCTACAGACAATAGTGACAGTCACCTCCTTGTCCAAATATTTTCAATGGTTCTCAACTACTTACAGGATACAGTGTAAACCCTTTAGCAGAGCAGATGAGGATTTCCTTCATCTATTATCTCCTTAACATGCTAATTCAGGAAAACAAGTTTCAGGCACTCCAAAAGACTTACCATATTCTATCTTTTTAATTCTCTTTTATATAATACATCTTCATATTTTTTCACAAATCTGCACATTCTGTTCTTCATTTCTCTACATCATTATAACATGCCAACTAGGCCAAAACCTTTTATGCTTCAAGAACTTCCAGAAACATCATTTCCTTTTTGAATGTTCTCATTACTTCTTTCAGGTTTTATGTGACATTTTACATATTATTACATTATTCCATATCACTTTGGTGATTATTTGTTTTACATTACTGCCTCTTCCAAAACACTTTTTCTCTTTGACTGCAGGGAGCTAGATCTTATTTCCTTGAATAAGAGCCTAGGAAAACGCTAAGCAAGAAGGAGATTTAAAAGAAAGATTTTGAGCAAAGAAATGGTTATCTAAAGATAGAATAATAAGAAAGCTTGGCTTTTATCCCTAAGACAGTGGTTAATTAAGGCATTTTGGCAGAAGAATAGTAATTTCAAGATCAGATTAGGTTTTTTTTATAAATATAATTTTGTTTTCAGTATGAAATGGATATTGTGAGTTTGTTTGTTCAACACTCATTCTAACCAGCATTCTTCCTTGACTGGGAAACTAAAAACTGCACTTTCCAGACTCTGTTACAGTGAGATTGCCAGATAGAATTTGATTCACTAATCGGTGCACTAAAAGGAGGCTGTGCAAACTTGAGTTGGTAATGGAGGAAGGCAGAGCATTTTGTTGTCTTGGATTAGGTCAGAGGCAATGTGACTATGCAGCCAGTTGCTTTGTTTGGCATTCATGGCTGATGTCGCACATTTAATGGTCCAGTTCCATAGTAGAGGTTTGAGAATTCTTCGTGTAAGTTCAGCCTATAGACTATTGTTTTAGTCTATTGTTTTAGTGCCTTTAAAAATCCTGTGATCTAGGGGCATTTTGGGGATGATGGAAGTGTTCTACCTGATCTATATAATGGACACAGGCCATGTTACATTTCATTAAAATTTATAAAAGTGTATGGCCCAAAATGTTAACCATAATATAAACCATTTACCATGATTAGTAGCTATGTTTCAATATTTGTACATCAGTTGTAACAAACGTACAACCCACATATACAATGTTATTAATAGGCGAAGGGGGAAAGCGGGAGAGAATGTTGGGTATATTGACCTCCCTGTATTTGGCACATAATGTTTCTATAACCTAAAACTTCTTTGAAGACAAAACGAAAAAAGTAAGACACTGGGGGAATAAATGGAAGAAAATGTCACTATATGTGCAGGACAACAGATCTTAAGGTGATGAAAGCCAAAATGTCAAAAAAAATTAAATATTTTTTATTATCCCAATTTTAAAAAATTTTTAGCTTTTTAATTTTTTTAAATTTATTTTTATTTATTTATATATTCCCACCTTGCTGCTTGTGCTCGCTGTGTTCATTTTTGCTTTGCATTTTTCCGTGTCTGCTTATCTCCCCCTGCTGCGTCAGCTCACCGCGCAGTGTCTTGCCTTCGCCAGGAGGCCCTGGGAACCAAACCCAAGGCCGCCCATGTGGTAAACCAGAGCCCAACCAATTGAGTCATAGCCGTTTCCTGCTTTTTATTTTTCTTTGTATTTTATTTCTTATTTTTTAAAACTATTATTATTATTTCATTTTCTTATAATTGTAGTTGGCTATTTTATTGGCTTCATTTTTGAACAGGTTTTGGATCACAGAAGGATTGCAACTGTGGCAGTGGCGGATCATTGGTGTGGGGTGTCAGTGATGGGGGATACATGGGAGGAAGCTCACCTGGGCAGACATAAAAGGCATTTAATTGTGTTCACATGTTCATGGGGCATTGTAACGGTAGGTAGAGAGTCACACAATAACCGAAAGACTATGGAA
>PVKH010008905.1:0-19158 GCA_004027955.1 Chaetophractus vellerosus | reverse complement strand
TGGGCTAGTAATATCTTTATATTCTTTAGGCATTGCATTTGAGATATAAAACCCTTTGACCATTCCTGGTCTCATGTTGTCCCAAATTTTATATCCCATTATGATTAAAAGAACTAAAGTGCTGTCTGGTCCAATTAGGGACATATCCCCAAATCTGGCAGGTAGGTAGAATGTCAGGAAGGATAGAGGAATTGTGGGGACTAGCCCCTCCAGCTGCTCCCTACAGAGACTGGGACAAGGCAGGATCTGGAAATTCCCTCCGGAGGCCACCAGTTCCTGACAGGGTCCTGTGACTGAGGGAGAGAGGGCAAACACCAGCAATGCTTCTGAAGAACCACGACCCAGAAGGCAAGACGCATGAGCTGCATAGAAGAGGAATGTGTCTGAGGCCAGAAAAAAGTAACCAGAAAGTACATCAGAGCTGCTGATATGTCAAAGTAAGCAGGGATCTGGGAGAATGAAATGGAGGGAAGAGGACTGGACATAGAGACAGAGCTGGATTCAGTTGTCAAGTAGGAAGGTCTAAGAATATATACTAAAGATTCTTGAGGAACTGCGAGATGATGTTTGAGAAAGACAAGAATATAGTTTGGGTGGCTTTTGTCAGGTCATGGACAGGGTAGCAAGGAGGCAGTCTCCCTTTGACATCCAATGGTAGATCCTTGAGTACATGAAAAGGACCCTGAGTCAAACCCCTGGCTTGTGTAGAGAAGCCCCAACACTAAGCAGTTTTCATCACCTGCTCCAAGGAGCCTGGGCCTTGACGGTCTTTGGATCTGGCCTCACTGACTGAAGGAATAGAAGCAGAGGTCTCCTCCAATCACAGTCTAAAACCAGATGCAGGACCCTAAAGGAAAGAGACCTTGTTGCTCTGTGTAGTAGACGGACAATGTTAGCACCTGAAGAAATGGAGCCATAACCACATGGCACTGAATGGCAAGAAGACTTCTTACTACTGGGACATTCTATAAAAATGTACCCATCTGCCCCAAATGCTCTTTGCATTATACATTTTTTTTTAAGATAATGAGGATCATACACTGAAGAAGAAGAAAATTACACGAAACACTCTAGGAAATACACACAACCTGGGAATTCTTCTCTGCCTCTGAAGAGGACATTTCACCCATTTTAGGTTCACGTCCAAATGCCCGATCCCCTCCTATCTGAAAGTCTAGGCTTTCTTATGGGAAAGTGCATAGTTACGTCTCTGAATTACTGGATGCTGGGTCTTGTCTCCTCATTAGCAGGGGCAATCTCCTGTTGTGTCACATGCATGGCTAACGTCCCATTATGGCTCCCCCATCACTTAGTTCTAATTATTCTAAATTAGTGTTTTCCCCTGACACACCAAGAAGGGAAGAGCAAAACCTCTTCTCACTCTTTGAACGTCTCATCTATCCCTCATTCTCAGAATTTTCCAGAGACAGGTGGCCTACCTACTCACACTCTAATTGCCTCTGACAAAACAGAGCGTTGGCAGCAAAACTTTCAAGAGGTGGAGAACAATGAAAATGAGGCAAATTCAGTTGACTCCAACATCCCTTCGTCATGAATTTACCAAACCTTTCAATGATTTCTGCATTTGAAAAGCAGGAATTGTTAATTCACAGATGGGAGGAAGCTTCAAGATCACTGTTATAGCTCTTCAGTGTCAGCTACAACAACAGGAAAATGCCCAGAATATGCATATGTGGATTCATCTAATCTCAGAGTTCTCTGAGGAATTCATGATTTATTATATGCTGCCATCATATTGAAGTTAATTACGTGCACGTATTATTTCTTTCACTAGATGGGAAAGCCTGGGAGGCCAGAGACGATATGTATTGCCTCTTTCCTTTTGGGAACAAGCTGGAAAATATAATCATGCATACATGATTATTCCCCCCGCCCCTCCCTCCCTCCCTCCCTCTCTCTCTCTCTCTCTCACACACACACACACACACACACACACACACACACGTTGTATGCCCCTATTATAGCACAGTTCCTCTCACTGTAATAACTTTAAGTGACTGACACTCTTCAACTATTAAAAATGAAAAAAAACACAAAATGTTTCTAAAGAAGACTTAATGACAAAAGCAGTCGGTAAAACTGTTAATACAGTTTGCTCCCAATATTGACAAATAGAGCTGATAGAGATCTGTACATTAAAAGGAGGTAGAAAACAACAAAATGGCAACAATACTTTCAAGGAGTAGTAGAATTATTTTGTCCTTGTTCACAACATTTCCAAGGTTATTTTTTCACAATAAATGTGTATTGCTTTTACAATCAGAAAAATATTATTTATAAAAATTCTTCTGTAATAAATGTTGTATAGTTAAGTGGACCCATGCATAATTTCTGAGACCCTGAAAGCATCTAAATTTGCCAATGAGGGCTTACAAGTTCAAAGAAGAAAAGGGAGCATAAGATGAAAATGGTCTTAGATTAGATTACGTTCTATGCTTCCCTTAGACGGCAAGAATGGCTGTCTTCTTAGAATGATCAGGTAGACTGTAGGAAAAAGGCTCCCTTCATACACTAATATCACAGAGCCAGTGGGACCCAAAACCACCAGGTGATTCTGGAGCCCTGATACTGGGAAGCTGGTGGGATTGGAATAAGAGTGTCATGTGTGGACACCCAGGGCCAGGGCTCCACTGGTACAGATGGGGCCTTTGTGCAAAGACAGCACATTCCCGGCAGATGAGTTACACGAAGGTCCCCTTCCTTGCTAAGCTGCCGGGCTTGGTGAGCCGAGGCCTGGGGCTCCTCTCCACTCCCCCACTCGGCAGCTTTGTACAGACCACCTATGCCTATGCCTGGGCTTGGCCAGAACTCACCCCGACAGTGGTCAGAGGCAGGACTCAGGGAATGAGAACCAACGCCATGCTCCAGACTGCACGCTTCAAGCAAGTGTGTGGATTTCTGCTGACAAAACCTTCCCAGAGATACCAGAGCATGCATCGCTTTATTTTTTAAATATATATATTTTTTTTTCTAAAAGATACTTAGATTACATAAAATGTTACATAAAAATATATAAGGGATTCCCATATGCCCCACTCCCCAGACCTCCCACTTTCCCCCACATTAACAACTTCTTTCATTAGTGTGGTACACTCATTCCAATTGATGAACACATTCTGGAGCGTTGCCACTAAGCATGGATGATAGTCTACATTGTAGTTTACACTCTCTCCCACTCGATTCTGTGGGTTATGGCAGGATATATAATGGCCTGAATCTGTCGTTCACACATCGTTTTCAACCACTTGACTTCCAGACCCTAGGCTTGCTAAGTACTCAACTAAAACTGATCTGCCTAAGAAAGGGGGCTGCCTTCACAATAGCCCCTCTCCCACACTACACCTCACCCATCCCAAATGTTCCAGGTGTGCTGCCCGAAATTGTAAAATCCTCTGAGAGTATAAAAGGGGGTCCTCAGGGAGCAGGTGTAGCTCAGTGGTTGAGCGCCTGCTTCCCATGTACATGGTCCCAGGTTCAAACCCTGGTACCGTCTTTTTTTAAAAAAGTGTGTGTGGGGGGTCCTCTTTAATGACCTAATTGCAAAACCATAACCCCCCCTAACTTCTTTTGTCTAATTTCTCATTCTGTCAAAGGTAATGCCCAGCCTTAGAACGGGCCAGCTGGTATTGGGATGCTTAAATTCAGAACCACAAAAGCCAATGGGTCAGGGATTCTATTAAAAATAACTGTAATTTTAAATTGTAACTATTTTGACTTGTTCTGATATATTTCTTAAAGATTTATTTCTTTCTTTCTCCCACACCCCCTCGTTGTTTTGCTCTTGCTGTCTGCTCTCTGTGTGTTCTTCTGTGTCTGCTTGTCTTCTCTTTAGGCAGCACTGGGAACCGATCCAGGGACCTTCCAGAGTGGAGAGAGGCTGCTCAATCTTTTGCGCCACCTCAGCTCCCTGGTCTGCTGCGTCTTTCAGTGTATCTCTTCGTTGCGTCATCTTGCTGTATCCAGCTCTCCGAGCGGGCCAGCACTCTGCGCAGGCCAGCTTGCTTTTCACCAGGAGGCCCAGGGAATTGAACCCTGGACCTCCTATATGGTAGACGGGAGCCCAATTGCTTGAGGCACATCCACTACCCTCTGCTGGTATGTTTTGATATAAAATATACGGAGTGGATGGTGGAATAGTAATTTTTATTTAACAATCCTCGATTTCTTTTTTTTTATTAAAAAATAGCTCTTTGCATTATTGAAATTTTCAAACATATACAAAACTAGAGAAAATGGTATCATAAACTCCCAAGTACCCATCACTCAGCTTCAACAATAAACAGCATTTTGTCTGCCTTCTTTCATCTATTTCCACGATACACACAAACACGCACACACACACACATACACATTTTTTTGTTGGGGGGAAGGGTAATATGTTGAAGCAAAGACCAGACCTTATATCATTTTATCCATAACCATTTCTGCATGTATATCAACATGTCAAGTTCTTTTTATAAATATAACCACAATGTCCATATCAGATCTAACAAAAATAATCATTTCTTAATATCATCTAATATCAGGCCATATTTAAATTTTCCTAATTGTCTCAAAAATGTTTTTTCCAGTTGGTTTATTGGAATAAATGATACAAACAAGGTCTATGCATTGCATCTGACCGCTTAAATCTATTTTATGCTGTAACAGTTTACTCCTCCTCTTTTATGCCTGCCACTTGCTTGTTGAAGGAAATGGACAATTTTTCCTATAGAAGTCCCTTCTTTTTTATAGCTGTATTGCATTCCATTATATGTGGGTACCAGAGTTATTCTACAATCCTCAATTTATTGACATTTGCATTGTTTCCATTTTTGCACTTATAGTTTAGCGACACAATGAAGAGCCGATATGCGTATGTCATTACATATTTTTGTAAGTGTAACTTTAAGATGGATTCCTAGAAGTAGGGTCGCTACATGAATAGGTAAATGCACATATAATGTTGCTAGCTTTTGTCAAATCCCTTCCATTGGAATTCCCACCAGCAATGTAAAAGGGTTTCTGGTTCCTCAGTCTTACCAACAGAGTTACCAAACTTTTGAATTTTGGCCAGTTTGGCATCTTGGCAGAGTGATTTTTTTTCTTGTCTAGAGTTTTGTTTTTAGCCCTTTCTCTCCCATGCCACGAGCACTTGGAGTAGGTGTCCTCTTTTCTCACCATTGCCACTTTGAGGCCACTGTCCCTCCCTCTTCCCTGAATCTCTCACGTCATCAGACTCCACCCCCTGCTAACCAAGCCACTCCCTCTCATGTCTCCATGATTTTAGCTTCTCTCAGTGTACTTTTACCTTGCACTTCTCTTAGTTTAAATGAAACATTTTTATTTATGATTATGAGCTATTTGCAATTCTTTTTCTGTGAACTATTTTGTTCCTATCTCTTGTCCATTTTTTAAAATCAGTCTATTTTCAAAGGATGAATCATTCAGAGGGAGACCACCAATTAGAAATTCTGAATACTAAAAATAACTTTTTTCTCCATCTATTTAAACACAGCAAATATTTTCTGCTGTTCTCAATACCCATCCCGAGAACTTATCATTAGCGGGAGAGAAAAGCATCTTTGAGCAGCCAAAGCAGTAGAGCTTAGTGATGCTGATTCTTTTAATGTAATAAGAATATCTTCCAGATCAAACAAATTTTCAAGACACAATGGAATAAACTGAGGGATAAAATTTTTTCAGATTCAATGTGTGTTATTATTAGAACAGCTAAAACAAATATTATTTCATTCATGAAACATTTGTTTTAATTAGAATAAAATTTTTAATTTCCTTTTATAAAATGTTTAATATTTTCTGTATCCTATTAATAAAAATAAAATTATATGCTAGCTATTGGACCAATTTGCTTTTAGCAGTATTTAACTTTGTCTTTTATTTTCTCCTCTGAAAAAGTTTGATTATAATGTGCAAAAAATTATTAAAGCTATTTCAGATTATTATGCTAAATTCTAATACAATTATTCTCCAAGGCAGAACACCAGGGTTCCCACGAACTTCCACACTCAATTGCAAGAGGAATACCCTGCCTTCATCAAACAACTGGCTTCAACAGTAAAATCACATATAATGTGAGCTGCAGACTAAGTCACATTCTTATAAATTAAATAGGAAATAGCATGTTGGTTTTAATTTCCTCTTATAGATCACTCTATCATTCAGGATTCTATCAAAGAGTAAGAAGCACTAAGATGGGACTTGCTTTAGGACTCGGCCTTGAACAGCTGTGGGAGCTGGTTAAGCAGTGCCTGTAGGTCGTCATGCCTGATACTGAGCAGCTCTGCAGATGGAAGATGGAAGTAGGACGGGGAGAGCAAGGACAAGCTGGACCCCCCAAAGGCAGGCTGGAACCTGTGTCAGTTCTTGCTGTCTCTGACCCTAATGGTCTGGGTGTTCTGCAGATACCAGGGCTTTTCATTACGTTGCTAAACACACATATCTGGCCCAGGAGTTAGAAAAGTTGAAGGAGGACAGGGGAAGGTATAGCAGTAGCAGACAGGCTGCTGCCTCTTGCCAAAAAGATGAGTCATCAGATAAATGACAACTTGTGAGAGCTACAAAGTGGCTACTGTTTCACTTCCACGTTCCCCAGCGCTCAAGACTCTCCCTTGTTGTGCACCCTAAACAGAAACACAAAGGAAAGGGAGTTCTAGGCAATACCTTTCCGCCTAACCAAGTTGACACATTTCAAAGCCACAACAGCCCGCCTCTTGTCAACTTGGCATCCGTATATGTCTTCAAACCCTTCTTAATCTCCAAATAGAGACAGACTTCTGCCTAACATGATACCGCTACCCCCTATACAACCCAAACTACACTCATCCTTTCCCCGGACGTGGATTCAAAGTCCCTTTTTTTGTTCTTGGGTGATGTGCATTCCTTCCTAGGTGAATCACACTCCTCTTTTGACATACAGTAACTTAAATTCTGAGATGTAAGGTTAAGTACTCTTAACACATCTTATTTTATGTGATAAAAGAGTAAGACGGGAGAAGAAAAAAATATTTCATTAATGTATATCAAAATAAAGAAGACATATCCATAACTAATTTATTCCTCATTTCTGTAACTAGTCATGGGCTTATAGTTCTTCCATTTCATATTCCCATTGCCCTCAGCAAACCCCTCAGCTAATCATGGTTTCTTGACTGGTGGGGTGATAAATCAATTCTCTCATGTCCATGTTATTTAAATAATAACTTCACTGCTTTCTGTAATCTGACTTACAAGTTATTTCTTTTCATTTTAATTTAAAAAAAATTTTTTTCCTTTCCCTGTTATATATTCCCCCCCCCCCCCTTTCTGCTTGCTCTTGCTATGTGTTAATTTCTTGCATTCTTTTATGTCTGCCTTGTCTCTCCCCATTGCGGCAACGCGCCAAGTCAGGTCACTGCGCAGGCGGCTCGCCCCGCTCGTGGGCGGCTCTGCCCCGTTCACAGCAGGCGGCTCTGCCCCATTTGTGGGTGACTTGCCCTGCCCGTGGCGGCTTTTTGCCCTGCCCGTGGCGGCTTTTTGCCCTGCCCGCGGCGGCTTTTTGCCCTGCCCACGGCGGCTTTTTGCCCTGCCCACAGCGGCACTGCCCCGCCCATGGCGGCTTGCCCTCTCAAGGCGGTCTGCCAGCTCGGAGAGGTCCCCGGGAACCGAACCCGGGGCCTCCCATGTGGTGAACTGGTGCCCTATCCACTGGGCTACAGCCGGCCCCCACAAGTTATTTCTTGGTGATTGTTTTACTATCCCCTGAAATGTGGGGAATTCAAAGAATTGAGCACCATTGTTATTAAAAAACTCCTTCCATGCCCATTTGTTTACGTGACTAATGTTAGCATTTCTTATAGCAATAAAAAGATAAAAAAATTAATTGATGCTAAACTTTGTCTCATTCTAAAAATAAGTAATATTCATCCAGATACATGAATTAATTGAAAAAATTCATTTCATTACAGTTGAACTTCCAAAACAAGTTTAAGTTTTGTTTAATAGGTGTTTATCAAAATGTATATTTCTGTTATTTGAGCAGCCCTATACTAAAAATAACTATAATGATGACTCAATCCCAATAATGTTTTTAACTTTGGAGTCTTAAGGTCACAGAAAATAAAACTAATTATAAAACTTTTATTTACATACATTTGTCTGTTGCAGAAATTACAATGGAGCAATCAATAAGACTTTCAAGCATAAAAATATATTACATTAGAATAAAATTTTGTGAGGCAAGTGGAATGGAAATTCAAGTTCAAGGAGAAAAAATAAGGAAATAAAATTCCCTATTTTCAATATTATAGAAGATCTTTTATGTTAAAGAAGAGCATGTTCATGTTTTTTTTTTTAGTGATAGTAGGTATCAAATCATTGTGGTGTTTAGATTAATCTGTACTTTAAAATATTTCAACATAAACAAATGTGTGTATTAGTTTACGCTACACCCTTGTGACAGTCATTGCCCAAATCAAGAATACATATTCCAGGCATGGTTTGCTAGCCTTTAATCAAAAGGCCCACTCTGGCAGGGCCACTTTAAGTCCTCATCTCTTTTTATCTCTAACCAGCACCTGAAGTTTTTTCATTACCATCATGGAAATTAAAAAATAATTTCCCACTGATAAAACTACTGGTTTTCCCAAGATATATGGATGATTGAAATAATTGAAAGACTCCCCTTGCATGAGTGGGCTATGTGAAACTTAATCATTATAGATGACTCCAAAATCTGATTTACAAAAGATCTTGTGTCCAGCTGCTGATTCCAGAAAAGTCTCGGTTGCTTGAGTCCAACAAAATGGTTTGCAGAATCCTGAACTAGTACATAGTTTGTATTTGCCCCTGGGGTGCCTTTTATTCAAAGAGCACTATGAAGAACCAAGAGCTGGGATTCCATCAAGCTTACTGAACAGGGAGAATGAATGATTGGTACCTACTTGCTAATAAATATCTATGCATAGCAGAATCAGCCTGACACCTTTTTTCTTGAAACTCAGTAGTGAGGTTGCAGCAGTCTGCAAAATGTAGTTCTCACCACTCCAGCTATTGAAGAGTACCCAAGATCTACCAAGAGCAGCTGTGCTTAGCCTACCTGGCTTAGGTGTGTTGACACAAAAGTTTAAGAAATCTGTTCAAGGGCACACATCTGACAGTGATAAAGCTGGGACTGGAACCTGTGATTGTTGGCCCACAAAATCCATCCTTCTAACTGTCCTGCTCCATGGTCTCCCAGGGGAGTCATGGAAGGGAATGATTCAGGGTTGCCGGAATGGAAGGAATCAGGGAGCAAGCTGGGGTGGTAGATCATCTTCAAGTGCTTCCTTCAAGGCAAGTATGAAGCTTGGTTGAGGGTGCCCCAGAAGAACTAACCTTTGAGGAGTGTTAACTGAACATTGCTAAATTGGAAATACTTTTCTCTGTCTTAGCCAGAAGTGGGCCTACACAGCATTCAACTATGTATATAACCACACATAACTATGAGAAGCGTGGCTCTGGAGGAAAAATGCAAATTATTGATGTGTTGCAAAGAGCAATCAAGCAAGATAGGTGCTGTGACTTTGTCCATTTAAGATTTTTCATTTTCTCACTGGGGTCCTGGCCCTGACATGAAGAAATGTAACCAGTTGATTGAGGAATCTGTCCTTTCTAATACTACAAACATGATATAGTTTGTTTTTTTTCCCACCATTATCCCCCAAATGTCAATGTTGACTCTTCTTTCTCCACTGAGTAGCATTGTACCTTAGGCAGTTCTCAACTTTTAAAATTTAGTCGGTGTAGCTGTTTGATATAATTATGAATTCCAAAAGTCGATACTGAATCATGCTTGTAAACTGATCCATTCATCTGGGCATGATTAAGTGATGATTAGGGTGTTGACTGGGTCACGTCAGTAGGGCGTTCAGCCCCACCCCTTGGTGGGTGGGGAATCGAAGATAAAAGGCAAGACAAAGGCCAGAGGAGCAGATTTGAGAAGCAGTTCTGATGTTGGAAAGAACGCCCCAGGAGGAAAGAAGTGAGCCATTCGCCTCATAGTCTACAGCTGACCTTGTGGAGGAACCAGAGGAGCTAAGCCCAGAGAGAAATGGAGCCCCGGGAAGAGAGGAACCCAAAAAGCCTGAACCCTGGCAAACGTTGGCAGCTGTCTTGCTTCAACACGTGGCAATGGACTTTGGTGAGGGAAGAAACTTATGCTTTGTGGCCTGGTAACTGTAAGCTTCTACCCCAAATAAATACCCTTTATAAAGACCAACCAATTATTGGTATATTTTGCAAAGGCACCTCTGTGGCTGACTAATACAGCATCTGATTATCTTGATGAGTTTTCTCTGAAGGTCAGTTTCTCCCTCTTGTTTAGGGTTTTATTGCTGATTGGCTTTGTGTTAAGGCTCTTATTTGACACTTGGCCCATCTTATTCTGGACCTTTAGGATAGCCCTTGTTTAACTGTTCAGATTTTCTCAGCTCTTCTTCATCTGTTTCTTGCCTTGGATATGTGGTACAATTTTTAATATTGCTCTTTTTGTGTAATTGTTTCACCTCCAGGAGAAAGCTTCCTTTCCTCTGTTCCTTCTCTGAAAATCATGATCTGTTTTGTTTGTTCTTGTATAGAATTTGCTCCCTAGCTCCTACAATTTGTTTAAATTCTCTCCCTCACTCAATGCCCCCTTTTCCTTACACTTTTCGGTTCTGGGACCTCTCCTGTCTTATAGCCGTTCAGTATACCCACCCCCACCACCACCATTTTTTTTTCCCTGTGAGGCTTTTCTGCCTCTAGTTTCTTCTCTGAAAGGGTATACTGTCCTGGGAACCCAGATGAGTCATTCCAGATAGATTGGTCAATCCAGAAAGGTTCATTTTGCATTTAAGTGGTCCAGCCAACAGAAACTTGATTTAGTGTGTGCACCTCTTGCCAACAGTTTTGCCACAGTCTTTCTCTTTTTTTTTTTTAAGATTTATTTTTATTTACTATACATCCCCCCCTTCTGCTTGTTCTTGCTGTGCTCATTTTTTTTCTTTGCGTTCCTCTGTGTCTGCTTGTCTCCCCCAACTGGGGCACCACGCTGAGTCAGCTCACCAGCGTGGCAGCCCACCTGCTCACGGGGGCTTGCCTTTGCCCGTGGTGGCGTGCCCTGCCCACGTTGTCTTGCCTTCTCAAGGCGGGCTGCCCATGCGAGGAGACCCCAGGGACCGAACCCAGGGCTTCCCATGTGGTAAACCGGCACCCTACCAACTGGGCTACAGCTGGCCCCCCAGTCTTTCTCTTTTTATACCCTCTGGGGACCCTTTTTCATGCAGCACTCCTTAGTTGCTTGTGTTCTGCTCTGGGTCTCTGTAGACTTGGGTCCCTGTGCCTAGATATGCAAGGGGTTCTAACTCGTTGCTGTGAGTGGCTTGATATTCTCCATCCACAGCAGCAGAGACCCGGGCAGTGCTGCCTCTGCACAACCCCCAAGCTGCATGGGGACCAAGTGAGGGGAAGGGGTTCAGACGGGTGAGTCTGAGAGGGAAATCTCCTACCTTTTCTTGGAAGTTTTTTTCTTTTTCTTTGATTCAGCATTTGTTTAGTCCTTCTCCAGTCTCTATCATCCTTCAAAGTTCTAATCAAATAGTAATTGTCCTTTCATTTATTGATTTTGAGGGGAGAATTTTCAGGAGATACCTTAATGTTGCCATGTTGATGACATCACCGACTGTATTAGTCAGCCAAAGGGGTGCCTTTGCAATATACCAACAATTGGTTGGTCTTTATAAAGGGTATTTATTTGGGGTAGAAGCTTACAGTTACCAGGCCACAAAGAATAAGTTTCTTCTCTCACCAAAGCCCAGTGTGTTGGAGCAAGACAGCTTCCGACGTCTGCAAGGGCTCAGGCCTTTGGTTTCCCGGGGCTGCGTTTCTCTCCGGGCTTAGTTCTTCTGTTCCCTCACAAGATCAGCTGTAGACTATCAGGCGAATGGTTCTCTTTTCTACTCCTGGGGTGTTCTTTCCAACATCAGAACTGCTTCTCAAAAACCTACTTCTCAAATCTTCTGCCTTGCCTTTTACACTTGAGACCACACCCACTGAGGGGTGGGGTTCAAAGCCCTAATCATAACCCAATCATGCCCAGATAAACAGATCAGTTTACAAGCATGATTCAATATGGATTTTTGGAATTCATAATTACATAAAACTGTAACAGATGCCTAGACATTAGCAAAAAATTATGAGCCATATGAAGGAAAAGAAGATATAACACAGTCAAGGGAACAAATGAAAACTTCAGAGGAGACACAGAATTTGGAACAACTAATCAAATAAGTTCTAAAAATCTCCTAAATCAATTCAAGGAGATAAAGGAAAATATGGATTTAGAGCTAAAGGATATTAAGAAGACAATGTGTGACCATAAAGAAGAATTTGAAAATTTAGAAAGAAACACACAGAAATTATGGGGATGAAAGTCACAATAATTGAGATTAAAAATACAATAGAGGCATACAACAGCAGATTTGAAGAGGTAGAAGAAAGATTCAGTTAGTTAGAAGACAGGATAACCAAATCCCATAGTCAGAAGAATAGGTAGAGAAAAGAACAGAAAAAATTGAGCAGGGTCTCAGGGATTTGAGTGGCAGCATGAAGCATCCAAACATATGCATTGTGGGTATCCAGAAGGAGAAGAGAAGGGAAAAGCACATTTGAGGAAACAATGGCTAAAAATTCCCCAACTCTTATGAAAGACATATAAATATATGCCCATGAAGCATAATGTACTCCAAACAGAATAAACCCAAATTGACCCACTCCAAGACACACACTAATCAGAATATCAAATGCCAAAGATAAAGGGAGAATTCTAAAAGCAGCAAGAGAAAAGCAATTCATCACATACAAGAGATTCTCAATAAGACTAAGTGCTAATTTCTCATCAGAAGCCATGTGGGTGAGAAGGCATTGGTATGCCACATTTAAGACACTGAAAGAGAAAAACTTCCAGCCAAAAATTCTTTATCCAGCAAAGCTGTCCTTCAAAAATGAGGGAGAATTCAAAATACTCACAGATAATCAGAAACTGTCGGAGTTCATCAACAAGAGACCTGCCCTACTAGAATTACTAAAGGGAATTCTTCAGGATGAAAGAAAGACAGGAGAGAATGGCTTGGAGTAGGATGAAGAAATGAAGATCTTCAGTAAAAGTAACTAAAATGGTAAATGCAAAACCCAATAGTACTGTACCCTCAATATACACCTCTACTCTTTAATTCTTGTAAGAGAATACAATTGATAATATAAAGGTATATTTCCTGATAATGGACATGCAAAATATAAAGAGGTAATATGGAACAAAAACAACATAAAGAGGGGAAACAGGGATATGGGATCAGAGAACGTGTATGTTATTGAAGTTATATTGGTATCTTTTCAAATTAGTAGCTGATAGATGTAGGTTGTGTAATACAAACCCCAAGGGAATCACAAAGTTAAGAAAAAATGTTTTTAGGAGGTACCAGGGATTAAATCTGGGACTTCATACATGGGAGGCAGACACTCAACCACTGAGCTATACCCACTCCCCACAAAGAAAATAGTTTTTAAAATATACAAAAACAAAGATAAGAAAGGAATCCATCAGATACATCACAAAGATCGACTATACAGAAAAGGAGTTTTCAATAAAGGAAAGAGAGAAAATATAAAAGATATGACATAAAAAACCAAAGCACAAAATAGCTGAAGCAAGGACTGCCTTTACAGTAATAACACCGAGTGTTAATAGATTAAACTCCCCAATCAAAAGACACAGACTGGCAGAATGGACTAAAAAAACATGATCCATCACTTCTCAGCCTTTTGGCTAAGATCAAGTGTAATATCTGCTCTTATCAGTTTAATATATGATACGCCTCTATCCATGGACAACATATTAAATGGATTTTGGGAACTGGGAGATGGAAAAGGGGCTTGCTCCGTCCACTCCACACATCAACCTGATATTGTAGTACTTCTGGGAACAGTGCACTCCAAAAAAAAAGACAAGAAGCAAAAAAAAAAAAAACCATGATCCAAAAAGAGACTCACCTTAGACTCAAAGGCACAAATAGACTGAAAGTGAAAGGATGGGAAGAGGTATTCCACACAAATGGTAAGCAAAAAAGAGCAGGGGTAACTATACTATAATTGGACAAAAAAGACTTAAGTCAAAGTTCTTACAAGAGACAAAGAAGGACACTATATATTAATAAAAGGGTCAAGAAGAAATAACAACCAAAAATATTAATGCACCTAACCACAGTGCCCCAAAATACATGAGGCAAACACTGGCAAAAGTGAAGGGAGA
Source organism: Chaetophractus vellerosus (assembly GCA_004027955.1). NCBI lineage: Eukaryota > Metazoa > Chordata > Mammalia > Cingulata > Chlamyphoridae > Chaetophractus > Chaetophractus vellerosus. The sequence continues at coordinate 4,835 of PVKH010008905.1, read as the reverse complement.
AATGGACACCTCTATAATAATAGTTGAAGACTTCAATATACCACTATGGTGGTTTGAAGCTATATGTACCCCAGGACGGTATGTTCTTAAAGTTACTCTATTCCTGTGGGTGTGGACCCATTGTAAGTAGGAGTTTTGATGAGTAAGATCTTAATTGAAGATGTGGCCTGCCTTATTAGGGATGGGTCTTAATCCTCCTACTGGAGTCCTTTATAAGATAATGAAATTCAGACTGTGAGAGAAGAAGACACAGAAGCAAGACGATAAAATCAACAAAACCAGTAAAGAAGGAAGAAACCAGCAGATGCTGCCATATGCCTTGCCATGTGACAGAGGAGTCCAGAATTGCTGGCAGCTGGTCTTCAGGAAGAAAGTATTGCCTTGATGATGCCTAGATTTGAACATTTTCATGCTTCAAAACAGTACGCTTGCAAGTTGATAAATTCCCATAATTAAAGCCCATACATTTTATGATATTTGCTTTCAGCAGCTAAGAAAACTAGAACAACCACTCTCATCGATAGATAGACCATCTAGACAAAAGATCAATAAGGAAATGAAGAATTTGAACAAAATGATAAATGAACAGATATATACAGAACATTGCACCCCTAAACAGCAGGATATACATTCTTCCCGAGAGCACATGAATCATTGTCAGGATTGACCACATGTTGGGTCACAAAACAAGTCTCAATAAGTTTTAAAAGGCTGAAATTACACAAAGCATCTTCTCTGACCGTAATGGAATGAAGCTGGAAATCAATAAAAAGCAGAGAACTGGAAAATCCACAACTTACGAAAGTTAAATAAGATACTCTTAATCAATCAGTGGGTCAAAGAAGAAATTACTAGGGAACTCAGTAAATATCTTGAGATGAATGCAAACGAGAATACAACGTATCAAAACTTATGGGATTACATCCAAAGAACAAGCAACAAAAGAAAAAATAGATAAACGGGACTGCCGCAAAACTAAACACCTTTGTCTTTCAAATGATTTTATTAAGAAGGTGAAAAGACAGCAAGCTCAATGGGAAAAAGACCTTTGGAAATCACATATTTGACAAGGGATTGATCCCCATGTTATGTAAAGAGGTCACACAACTTAAAGACGACAAGCAACTCAATTAAAAAATTGGGCAAAACATCGTAAGTTGGGGCTGTCTCAGCCACTAACAGTCTCCACCCATGCTCGATCAGCTTCGTGGGTCACTTTCTCTGGAAAATAGATAGGTAGAAAAGAGCAAAAGTCCTGCTGAACTTTGGCCTGAAAGGTAGGGAATTGTTGGGGAGATGGGGAAGGCAGCAGCTCATCAGTGATATTTTACCATTGGGGAGAAAGCGTGACTGCTGTTTAACAGGGTGGCAGTCTATTTGGCCTTGACCTCATGCCAATCGAGGCAGTTTTAGAAAGCAGTTATGCAGGTGCAAAATTCCAAAAGAGGAGTGTAGGAATTTGCATGCCTTCCTGCAGCCCCAAGCTGGCTTTGGATAAATCCAAAGGGCCGTGACCTGACTACAGAACCCAGATTACAGTACGGTCTCTGCAGGAAAACCTTCCTGACTTGCTGCTTCGTCCCGAGGAAGTAGTCACCATTGTGGTGGGTGCCCCACCGGGACAGGGGCCACGCATGTGCCCCTCAGCAGGGTGCAGCAGCTGGGGTGAGGGTCGGCAAGGAACCCACATATTAAAAACTAGAGCAGCCTGAAGCCTAACACGAAACGACCACAGGCCTTGTTAGCTGGGACAGGGAAGCAAAACTGGAATAAATTGCTGAATTGTAAACTGTATCTTATAACTTATTAAATAAAATGTTTGCTCCATAAAAAAAATAGTAAATTTTTAAAATGTGCAAAGGATTTGAATAGACATTTTTCCAAACTAGAAATGCAAATGGCCAAAAGACACATGAAAAGATGTTCAACATCACTAGCTATTAGAGAAATGCAGGTCAAAACTACAAAGAAATATCATCTCACACCATACAGAATGGCCATTATTAAAAAAAAAAGAAAAGAAAAGAAAAACAGGAAACTAGAAGTGCTAGAGACAATGTGGAGAAATAGGAACACTCTACTGATAGTGGGTGTGAAAATAGTGCAGCCTCTACGGAAGACAATTTGGCAGTTCTTCAGGAAACTAAATAAAGAACTGCCATATGGGGGCCATCTGTAGCCCAATTGGTAGGGCACCGGTTTACCACATAGGAGGCCCTGGGTTCGTTTCCCGGGGACTCCTCGAGCGGGCAGACGGCCTTGAGAAGGCAAACCGCTGCGGGCAGGGCAAGCCGCCGCGAGCAGGCAGGCCGCCACGGGGTGAGCTGACTTGGTGGGTCGCCACAGCGGGGGGAGACAAGCAGACATAGAAGAACACAAAGATGAACACAGCAAGAACAAGCAGAAAGGGGGGGGGGAAGAAAAAGAAAAAAAAAAAAAAAAAAAAAAAAAGAACTGCCATATGATCTGGCAATCCGGCTACTAGGAATTTAATCAGAAGAACTGAAAGCAAGGATATGAACAGACATTTGCACACTGATGTTCATAGCGGCATTATTCCCAATTGCTAAAAGGTGGAAGCAACCTAAGTGTCTATCAACCGATGAATGGATAAACAAGATATGGTATATTCATATAATGGGATACTATTCTGCTGTAAGAAGAATCAATTGGGGAAGCACATGACAACATGGAGGAACCTTGAGGATATCATGTTGAGTGAAATAAGCCAGACACAGACGGACAAATATTTTATGGTCTCGCTGATATGAACTAAATACAATGAGTAGACCTGTGGAGTTGGGCTATGAAGTGTAGGTTGGTGGGAGTCGGAATGTAGGTTGAGAAGGGGTAGATGATGATGGATGTATGTAGAATGTTTGACAAAATATAGCATCCTTTCTTGATAAAAACATTTAGAAAACTAAGAATAGAAGGAAACTTCCTCAACATGATAAAGGGCATTTATAAAAACCCAAAGGTAACATCTTATTCAATGGTAAAAGACTGAAAGCTTTCCCTCTAAGTTCTGGGACAAGTCAGGGATGCCCACTGTCACCACTGTTATTCAACATTATGCTCAAAGTTCTAGCCAGAGCAGTTGGGCAATAAAAAGAAATGAAAGTTATTCAAATTGGAAAGAAAGTAAAACTTTCACTATTTGCAGATGATATGACCCTGTAAATAGAAAGTGCCAAAGCAAAGCTACTAGAGCTGATAAACAAATTCAGCAAAATGGTGGGGTACAAGAGCAACATGCAAAAAATCAGTAGTGTTTCTATACACTGGTAATGAGCAAGCTGAGGAAGAAATCAAGGGGAAAAATCAGTTTACAGCAGCAACTAAAAGAATAAAAATCCAGGAGTAAATTTAACCAGGATGTAAAGGACTTGTTCATAGAAAACTACAAAACATTGCTAAAAAAAATCAAAGAAGACCTATATAAATGGAAGGACATTCATGTTCAAGGATTAGAAGACTAAAGAGCGTTAAGATGTCAATTGTACCCAAACTGATTTACAAATTCAATGTAATCCCAATCAAAATTTGACTAGCCTAATTTGCAGAAATGGAATAGCCAATTATCAAATTTATTTGGAAGTATAAGGGGCCCCAAATAGCTAAAAGCATCTTGAAAAAGAAGATAGAAGTTGGAAGACTCACACTTCCTAACATTAAAGCTTATTACAAAGGTAAAGTGGTCAAAACAGCATTATACTGGCACAAGGATAGACATATAGACCAATGGAAACTAATTGAGAATTCTGAAATAGACCCTCACATCTACAGCCAATTTATTTTTGACAAGGCTTCCAAGTCCACTCAATGGGAAAAGAATAGTCTTTTCAAGAAATGGTGCTGGGAGAACTGGATATCCATATGCAAAAATATGAAGGAGGACCCCTATGTCACACCATTTACAAAAATTAACTCAAAATGGATCAAAGACCTAAATATAAGAACCACGAATGTAAAACCCCTAAAAGAAAATGTAGGGAAACATCTTCAGGATCTCATGTTAGGCAATGGTCTCTTAGACTTTACACCCAAAGCACAAGCAGCAAAAGAAAAAATATATAAATGGGACCTCATCAAAATTAAAAAACCTTTGCACATCAAAGGACTTTGTTACAAAAGTGAAAAGACAACTTCCTCAATAGGAGAAAATGTTTAGAAACCACATATCTGGTAAGGGTTTAATATCCATAATATATAAAGAAATTCCACAACTCAATGATAAGACAAACAACAAAATTTTTAAAATGTGCAAAAGACTTGAATAGACATTTTTCCAAAGATGATATACAAATGACTAAAAAGCACATGAAAAGATGCTCAACATCATTAGTTATTAGGAAAATGCAAATCAAAACCACCACACGATACAACTTCACATCCACTAGAATGGCTACTATTAAAAGAAAAAAAAGAAAATTGCAAATGGATGCAGAGGATGTAGAAAAATAGGAACACTCATTCATTGCTGGTGGGAATGTAAAATGGTGCAGCTGCTGTGGAAGACAGTTTGGCAGTTCCCCAGAAAGCTAAGTTTAGAATTACCATATGACCTGGCAATTCCACTAATAGGTATATACACAAAAGAATTGATAGCAGGGACTCAAACAGATATTTGCACACTGATGTTTGTAACGGCATTATTAACAATTGCCAAAAGACAGACACAACCCAAGTGTCCATCAACCGAAGAATGGATGAACAAAATGTGGTTTATGCATACAATGGAATATTATTCAGCATTAAAAAGAAATGACGGGGGCCGGCTGTATAGCCCAGTGGATAGGGCGCCGGTACACCACATGGGAGGGCCCGGGTTC
>PVKH010008904.1:7390-19266 GCA_004027955.1 Chaetophractus vellerosus | reverse complement strand
TTTTTTTCCCTTCTAACAAATAAATTGTGTTTGTTTCTGTAATATGTTTTCTCACACTATCCACAGAGAAATGGAAAACTGTGATATTTTTAATATATGCTTTTTTGCTACCCAGAAATTGGGCTAACAGAAGGTGAGAATCTATCAGAGTTGCCAAAAGAAAAATGTTTGGTGATAAATTATCTATCTCAGCATGTGCAATAGACACAGAAGATATCCTGAAACTGTCAAATCGCATGTGAGCATGATTAGAATAAAGTTGTTCTGTGTCAGGCCCTTGCTTAAATAAAAGTGACAAGTTCTGACAGAATTTCTGCCTGGTGTAGATGAATGACTGAGCAAGCGGCATTGAGATGATTTCCGAAACAGCTTTTTTGCCAAGGAAATACTAAAAGTCAAACTTTTTCTGCCGACAACACCTCAGAAATGAAAAGCACTGTTCTCTTCTGGAAGCTGCACTCCAGGGGCATGGTCCCTCTCCCACCATCTTTCTCTTCTGGGCTGGTCCTGACCATTGGCCAGCTGTGGGTAAAATGACACTTTGCTTTGAGAAACTGCATAGCAAAGTCAGCCTCGGAGGGCATCTGTACCCTCATCTCCAGGATTTTGTCTTTCTCTCTACCAATCTATTTCCCCCAGAGAGCAATCTGATTTTCCAGAGGTAGTCATTTTCCTTCTTAGAGGAAGGGAGGCTGTACTGAGATCAGCCTAGCTCTTGATCCTGGATCTATTGAGTACCAATTGAATGATGGGAATAAGTCTTTTGCTCACTCTTTATATCACTTTTACTCCATATAAAATAGAATAATGCTTTCAACAATTATTAGATTCATGCTATGTGGTAAGCATTATGATAGACATGGAAATTGTATAAGATGCACTGTTGGCTGCTAAGGCTTCACAGTCCATCTGTTTATACTGAGCAGTTGGAGATGATTTAAGATGATATTTAGAATATAAAGCACTGCATCAATGCAAGGATACACTAGAATGTTTTCTCACTAATAGCAATATAAGTATATATGAACGTAAATATATACACACACATCTGTGTGTATGATATATGTACTATGTATTCATATATTCCTATGCATACAGAGACATACACATTGAGAGAGAGAAGACACAGAGAGAAATGGTAAGAAAAAATCTTTTATTTTTTACATCTTTTGGTGCTATTATATGTGATATTTTATTTTGTACTTTGTTGTGTTTTAAAAATACATGCATTGTTTTTGTAATAAAATAAGCAAATAAAAGTTATTTCATCTGTGTGCAGAAAAATGAAGCATTCTTATGAGGATGCACTTTTGCAATTTCCACTGTCTTCTGACTTTTCTATTCCCTAGCTAACAGAAATACTGCCCAATTCCTGTCTTGCAGACTATTTTCTTGGTTAAAGAAAATGGGAAGAGGATTTTATATAAAAGTTTCACATTTGAGACCCTCCCAGATCTCACCCCGTGCAATTCTTCATTTGGCTTCTTATTTGTGTCCTTTTTTGGCTATAATTAAACTATAATAAAAAATAATTTTAGAATTTCTGGGAGTTGAGTGAGCAGCTAGGCAAACTTGCCTTTTCCACAGCTGATCCTAAGAAGCTACACCCAAGCCCACCACATAGCAGGCACCCAAAAAATCTTTACAGAAGTAGTTTAAGAGTGAGCTCTCAGGCCTCAGTAGTTTTAGCTGTGACACATGAGTCAGCAGAATTTTTTAAAGCCACAAGTAATGAAAAGCTAGTTTTGAATATTCAAATATTTCAGTAGCAATACGGTGTGGAAAGAGCCCATGAAGTGGATGTGAGCAAATGCTGATCTCTCCTCCCTACATGCAACACTTTCCCAGTCATCTGGGAGGCCATTGAAAGCAAAAGACCTTAATTTCAACAATGACTTGGCTGTGACAAGATATATTGTATTAGCTATCCATTGCTTTGTAACAAATTTCCCCAAAATTTAAACAAAATTTTAAAACCTCACACCATTTCTGAAGGACCAGAAAGAGTTTATCTGTATGGTTGTGGCTCAGGGTTGCAGTCAAGCCTGTGCTGGGACTATATATCTCTCAAGGCTCGACTGGTTGTTGTCGGGGCTTAGTATGTTTTTCTTTTTTAAACTTTTTATTGTGGTAACATATATACAGCTAAAAATTTCCCATGCTAACCATGGGAAATGGAATTAGTGGTACTAATTCCATTCATAATTTTGTGTTACCATCATCACTATCCCTTACCAAAACTTCTTCATCACTCCAAACAAAAACTCTGAACCACTAAGCAATAACTCTCCAATCCTCCTCCCACCCCCTTTATAGGCCCTGGTAACCTATAATCTACTTCCTGTCTCTAAGAATTTGCTAATTCTAGGTATTTAATACATGTGAAACCATATAATATTTTTCCTTTTATATCTAGCTTATTTTTCTCAACAATATTGTCTTCAAGACTCATCCATGTTGCATATATCATATCATTGTTTCTTTTTATTTAATTTTTATTTTTAAATTTTCTTAGATGGACTGGAAGTAGTTTATTGGTGGGCACAAGTCAGGTGAAGGCGGTGCTGGCAAAACCAGCATGAGTACAGGGCCTGACACTTGCCCAAAGGGCCATGATTGGGGATGCATTTGACCCCACAACCTTCCAGGATGAGACGCTTCTCAGCCACCAGGTCTTTGATTTGATCAGCGTTAAACTTGGTAAAGCCCCACTTCTTAGAGATATGGAACAGGGAACTCGAACTTGGCCTTGCATAGTGCCTCAATCACATTCTCCTTGCTTTGAAGCTTGGTGGATGGACACATCATTCCTTTTTAAGGCTAAATAATATTCTGTTGTACGTATATGCCACATTTTGTTTATCCATTCATCTATTGATGGACACTTGGTGATTACAAATCATATGCTATGAACATTGGTGTACAAGTACCTGACTCACGACTTTCAATCCTTTTGGATATACACGTAAAAGTAATCATGGCTGAGTCATATGGCAATTATATGTTTAACTCTCTGAGAAACTGCCAAGTTGTTTACCACAGTGGCTGCACCATTTTACATCCCCACTGACCATACTTTCCCATTTCTTTGCATCCTCGCCAACACTGGTTATTTTCTATTATTTTAATAATAACTATCCCAGTCAGTGCGAAATGGTATCTCATTGCGGTTTTGATTTGCATTTCCCTGATAATTAATGATGTTGAGCATTTTTTCATGGCATTATTGGCCATTTGTATATCTTCTCTGGGTAAATGTCTTTTCAAGACCTTTGGCCATTTTTCTAATTGTGTTGTTTGTTTTTTTTGTTGTTGAGTTGTAGGAGTTCTTTACATACTCTGGATATTAAACCTTTATTGGACATATGATTTGCAACTATTTCTGTTTTCCCCCATTCTGTAGCTTGCCTTTTCACTCAAGGCCTCTGTTCTTCACTGGCCTTTGGCCAGAGGCTCCAGGTCCTTGCCACGGGGGACTTCCCACAGGCCTGCTCACATCATGGCAGTTTGCTGTCCCCAGAGCAAGTGATCTGAGAGAGACTCCCAATGCCCTATGTGACCTGTCTCAGAGTCTCATACCATCACCGCTACTTCACTCTTCTTGTGAGAAGCAAAACACTAATTCCAGTGCAGTTCAAGGGAGGAGTATTTTTAAGCAATCACATGCAGGGTCACTTTTGTGGGGGAGTCGGGGATACAGTTATGGCTCTGACAGTGGCTAGCTGCCCCTTCTCAGAGCCATCATCAGTTACAGCCTGATTTAGCTAATATTGTTGAAATATATGCTTCAACAGCCCATGCTAAGTGCCTCTGTGAAGTCCTGATGACTACAAAGATAGGTTTAAGAGTCCATAGACACCAATTTTCATTTTCATGGATGGTTTCACTAACATTCATATAATTCCAAAAATTTATTGATGTTGTTTTTCTGCTCTTTATTTGTTCATCTTCACCTTTCCCCACTGGTGTTTTTGATTCCCCCAAAGGAAACCAACATTATGCCCAGATCAAAATAGAGACCAGAAAACTTCTTTCCAGGTTAACTACTTGTTAAAAATTTCAGCTTCTCTTCTCACAGCCAGAGGGAAAACTTATTTTATTAGATGAGAAATGAAAGATAAAATTATATGTTAATATTTACTAATTTAATTTTTAGCAATATCCTTCTTTCTCTCTCTCTCCTTCCCTGCCTCCTTTAATATATGTAAGCATTCACAGTAGAAAATATTGTTTTGTGAGATTTCCTTAAAAATATTATATGTGGATTGATTAAGCAATGTTCTACTTCCTGGAACTGAAAAAAAAATCTTGATAATAAAAATCATGCTATTAATAATCTCATCATGTGATTGTATAGTACTTCACAGTTTATAAAAAAATATTTATGCAATTTTATTTGTAGGAGAAAGTAAGTATTAATCTCACCATTTTATAAATGGGTCCACAAAGATGTTTGGTGTCTTGGCTCAGGTCATATAACTACCACCTTAAAGATATTTTAGAATAAGTTAGTGTAGAGAGAAAGGAATAGAATGGGAGACCGTGTTCTTCCTTTTCACAGGTTTTGGTCCCAAGAGATGTCCTGTGCTTTAATCTCCATCTCATAGTTGCTTTCTGGGAGCCTAACCTGTGGCTCTCATAAGAAGCATTTGATGAGCATGGGCCGCTTTTATTACTAGCATAACTACTACTACCACAATTGTCTCTCAATTGTCTATGTCAGTGGCTCCCGTAGACATTATTAGACATTATACTACTCTTCGATCTATGAAAGGTACTGAAATGATAGCTATACATCCTAGGACTAAATGACTAGCCTTCATAGAGTTTACACTTGGTAAATTGTAACAAAAGTTTCATCCTGAAGTACAATTATAGGTTGCCCTAAATGAGAGGCTGTATCCACATAATGCCAATCACTGGGCTGATATGGTGGACAAACAGTTGTGCAGTCCTTTAACCTGTATTTTTTTAATACTTACTATCACTCCTAGGGACAAGTATTATTATTTTCTGCATTCTGCATTTTAGGCTGCTGTGTATATTCAATTTGGATGGCAGCATGTGAGCATCTTTCAGTGAAGTGAGCTCATACACTCCAAGGTTTTGCAGGTAGCCCAGTGCCTGTGCGGGTGGCGGATTTAGAGATGGGCTGGAGGTAATTAGGTTTTCCTCAAGAACTGTCACTAGGTTCACGTGGTGCCCTTTCAAAGGAGGAGGGATGCTAATTCACTGTTGGCTGATAGGAGCTTCATTCTGGGAGTTGGGGGCATTTATATCGCTGGAAAATATTTAAGATCAGGCTTACAAAGTAACTTCAAATTACTTAATCGTTTGCAGAAGCTAAGCTTTCTTTTTGATGGCAATTTTCAGGCCTTCTTTTTCAACCTCCTTGCAGTTTCAAAGGTCTTGGAACTCTGAATAAAGGTTTGGCCCCACAACTACCTCTTCCTAATACTTGCTGACAGGTTGTTAGAAAAAGAGATGAACAGTTAATTCCTTTTTATCTGGACTTGAGACAAACACTTCTCAAATCTGGCTCTTCCTGTGTGAATTCTTTTTCATTCTAAGAGATTTAGATATAACCCTGAGCACTTTTCAAGGACTTAATTAAAATTCACCTGAGTTTACTAGAGAGAAAGTCATAGGACTCAGGGAGGAAGTGAGAAAAAAGAGGAGCAGAGTGAAGAAAGCAGCACTTTTAGATCAAGGTTTCTCAACCTTGGCACTATTGACATTTTGGTCCAGATCAGTTTTTGGTGGGGGTGGGGGGCTGTCCTGTACATTGTAGGAAGTTTAGCAGCATCATTGGCCTCTGCATGTTAGATGCCAGCCAACCACTAGTATCTCTAGAGCCTGGGTGGGAATCAGGGGCAGATTTACCCTGAGTTGAGGACCAATGATTTAGATGTAAGGGGGCAAATGGACATTGCAAATGATGGAGACACCACCCAAAATCCATATGCTATTTTCTCTTTCCCAAACAGTGGGGCAGAGGCCAGAAACCCAGTGATTTGGCCCCCATTTAATCAATTAACAATTATTTATTGAATAAATTCTGAACATGGTTTCTGGCACTGTAACTAGGTCTGCAAAACATAGCTCCTATCTTCAAGGACCATACAGTCAAGTGGGGAAGACTGACAGCGAATTTATAATAAGGTATAAATAATAATAATTTGCCAACTATGTGAAACCTATGAAGAAAAATGCAGGCTGGTGCAGCATGGAGATAGACAGGTTCTGTCTAGAGTAGGGCTCATAGAAGGATTCCCTGAAGAGGCAATATTGTACCAATTTCTGAAGTCTTAATAGGAGTTAACTAAAGAGTTAACAGAGGAAGAGTTTTGCTCTGCCTTCTCACCTGAATGGGTCTATACATTTCGCTAAATTTCTCTGTACACAAGATATTCTAATCCATGTGTCAGAGAAACAGAACCAACAGTGTGTGTGTATATATATCTTATTTTAAGTAAGTGTTGCATGCTATTGTGGGGCATGACAAGACCAATTCTATAGGGTAAGTCAGAGGGTAGAAATTCCAGTAAGAGTTGATGTTGTAGTCTTGAATCTCAAATCCACAGAGGAGGGCAGCAGGTTGGAAACTCAGGAGTAGATGGCATAGTCGTGTGGTAGAATTCCTTCTTCTCTCTAGAACCCTCTCTCTTAACCCTCCTATAACCTCTAACTGATTGGATAAGACCCAGCCACATTACCAAGGGCAATCTACTTAAATTAAACTTATTATAGATTCTAATCCCATCTATAAATTTCCTCCATGGCAACATGTAGGCCAGTGTTTGATCAAACAACTGGGCACCATAACCAAGCCAAGTTGACACGTAAAATTAAGCATCACAACTTCTTTCTTTGATTCTTCTTTCCTTAGTCATCTCTGTATAAGTGGCTTAGGCTTACTAGCATGAAAGAACAGAATTAGCATGAAGGAGGCTCCAGGGCTCCCTGCTCACTCAAAATTCACTGGCACAGTGCTGAGAGAAACAACACCCTGGCTGGTCAAGCCTTTCTCAGTGTTTTTTGTTTGTTTATTACTATTTTTTTTTAAACATATGTACTCCCTCCTGGCTTTAGAATTATTAAAATATTGTGATTTCTTTCAATATTACTGAATATATCTTAATACTGTTTCTAAAAGAAATCAAAGATAATCATACTATTGAATCTACCTTTTCAATCTATTTTCTTTCCTCCCCTCTAAATAAATTTCTGTTCTGGGCCTTCGCCTCCAAAGTCTCCAGGCTGAGAATCATAGACTTCAGCTTTTCTACTATATCACACATGTGTAGCTATAGAGCTGAAAACAGGAACAGAACAGAGTAAGCTACTACCTCTCCCTAGGTAGAAAACTAATTCCTTACCATTTTGTAACTAGGTTTAAACTTTACTACATTAGTAGCTACTTTAGTCCTAAAGGCCCTAATGAGGTACAAAGTTGATGGATGGGGTAAAACATTAAGCTTGTTAGTGTCCATTAAAGTGAAAAGTGGCATGAATTAAGTGAGCAAATTAAGCATCAAAGAGCAGGACCCTGGCATAATAGGATGGAGAAAAGCTTTACTTCACAGGGGTGATAAGAGTGTCAGAGACAGGTCCCCCTGCTGCCAGAAAAGTTGGGGCCAGAAAAGTTACATCCAAATCCTCAGATGGGAGGGCTGTAAGAAAAGACAGCCATAGAAATGGAGGAAGGGGCATGCACACAGAATGGAAAAATAGTGTTCTCAAGACAAGCCTCACCTCACACCCAATCATGCTGATTTTAAAAACAAATTGGAAGCAAAATCCAAGCTCTTTTATGAAATAGGGCTTAATTGCCAAAGAGCTGCAAGGTTACCAAACCTCTGGTTTCTGTGCATGCTAGAGGCTTACCTTGGAGGGGGGATGTGAGCTGCATCAAAATGGCACACACTGTGTTATTGGCTAAAAGGAATGTTCTCCTCACAAACTTGAAAAATGGCCAAGGGCCTCTTCAAAATTAAAGTATAAGAGGACAGGGACTTTCTGAGGCACTTTTCAAACAAAATAAGAACTTGCTAGGAAACTACGGTTTACTCGAAAAAAAAAAATAGATTTGTTTGTTCCTTAAACAACAGGCCAGGATAGGAAGCTAAACTGCAGAAAGTTGACAGCTCTGATAGCCCAGAGCTCAGAACAGGGAGGGAAGGAGAGAACTGCTACGTTAAATAAGTCAGGGGAAGTTGGGAGGACAGAATGAAAGGATAACACAGGATTCAAGAAAAACTTTTCTCCTTCCAGAAGCAGAAATGGATTTGAAAATAGCTGTTGTTTTGGGGCACCACTTCTTGTTTGATCTATCATAAATGCAGTTAAGAGGATATACAAGGAACATTTCCACTCTTGTTCTGGAATGAAAGAGGCATCACTTAAAAATAACAACAGTTAATTGAGCATTTTTTTTTTTTGCAAGTCACTGGAATAAGCACTTTATAATAACTGACATTAATCCTCAAGACAAATCTGTCAGGTTGTCATTGCTCTTCACATTTGTAGATGAGGAAACTGAGGTTCACAGAGTAACAAATGAGCACTGAATGCAAATTAGTCTGACCATAAAGCTGGTGCATGTTGAAGGATAGCACTCGGATTAAGTCAACAAAGGAGTCAAGATACCTTCATTCTGCCCATCCTCACAGCCATACACTTATCATGGGCTGGGGAGCAGAAAAGGTGGGGCAGGGGGAATACAGGGAGGCTTAGAAGAGGAGCTGAATATCAGCAGAGATATATTGCTAGTCTTTTATTCCTTGGCTCAAATAACTGAGTTTTTCTACATGTCTTGTCTTCAAGGTCTCACCTTATGTCTTATTTTAGTAACTGAGATGCTTGTCTCCTGAGTTAGAGGCCCTGACTTTGGTTCCCTGTCTTGTACTCAGTACCTCCAGGATCTTGCCCCATCTCTAATCCCTTTACAAATCCTTGAGTTCTGTTTCTAGACGACAGCCATTATGACTTATCCATTACTATCTGTTTCCAGGCTCTCTAAATGCCTTATTACTATCTATATTGAAATGACTTAATCACCTAATATTGCATTTAGGAACTTCTGTATACAAATTACTGAAGACTATTACTCACACTGATTTATCTAGTTTGCTTGAATTAATTTAGGGGTTGACCTGGGCTTCAGGCATGGCTGGGACTAGGGACTTCACCCCATATGATGGCTAGGACCAATGTCCTCTGTCTTGAACCATAGCTCTCTTTCACTGTGCTGACTCATTCTCAGAGAGGTTATATAAAGACCAACAGAGGCACTAGGACATAACCTTTCCAACCTGAGCTCCAGTGGAAATAAGTGGGTGTCTTTTCTGATATTCTTAGTAAGGACCCATGGAATAGAGTCTACTGGCATAAACTGCCCTAATCCCTAATTTAGACTATACTGTGCCAGTCCTGATTCATGTGAACTGGCAAGATGTGCATTGGGAAAGAGAGGGGGCCACAAATAAAAATTGAAGTGCTTTCTAGGAGCAGGATACTTTCTGTGGAGGCAAGCAAAATTGGACACTACCCCAACCATACCTGAGGTTCATCTGCTTTCCAGCTGCTCTCAGTGCAATCCTTCCCCTTCTAGACCAGCCAGGACCAGCTTCAGAAGAGCCCATACACTCAGGAGTGGCCAAATAAGGGCAGTAGGCAGAGAAGACTCACTTGAAACTTGGGACTGGAGGAAGTTAGGGTGAAATGCACTATCACTCTAAGTTAATGTCAAGGTATTTGGAGCAGACCCGAGGCTTCCCCTCCTGTACCCCCTCAGGCATTATGATTGTCTTGCACAATTGCACTGACTTCCAACTCCCTGAGGATTCTCTCTGGCATCCAGAGCCTGCTCTCCCCAGATCCTTGGCAGGTTGGAAGGGCCAAATAATTAGCACTCCTGGGAACCACCCTCACCTGGTGATCCCTCCAGCAGGATGACTCAGGCACAAGGGCCACACTGATACACAGATGCCCTCAGGGACTAAGATCCAGTGGATAGACCTGCTAATGTGCACTTCATGGCTGCCTCCCCTTCTCTGTCTCACTTCCTCCATCCTCCACCTGTGCCTTCAGGGGTCACCTCTGAAATAAACCACTTCTTACAGGCTCTGTAACTGATGACAGAGAGCCAGACTTTTTAATATTTTTATAAAAAACACCTCTGTTCTGTTTTCATGTTCTTCCAACCAAAGAAGAAAGTTTCGTGAAACTGTTTCAAACAGTAATTCTATCTTTAAATATTGTCTAATAACATAACCTGCAATTTATAAATGTATGTTTGAAGGACATTGCTCTGGTCCCCGAATATGCCATGGATTTACTCAGTTCACCACCAGCAAAGAGACACATGCGCTCTTAGCTAATGGGAAAATGTGACCAGCAATAAGACGCTAATCATAAATCTCAGGGGCACAGTTAATCCCCCAAGTGGCCAATGTTTTCATAAGATGAGTTGATTAAAAAGAAAAGAATAGGTAGAAAATTTTTTAATATTTCTGATTTTTAGGTTAAAATTTGTTCAGGGACCAGGGATGGGAGAAATGGAGAACTACTTTTCTCATTTATTTATCAGTCATTTAAAAAAATAACTTTGGAGGAGTGGTTGGGAAGGTCTTCCTATCCTGAGATTATTAAGAAAAAAATATTATATGTTTTTCTTTCTTAACAGTTAAAATCTTTGATTGTACTGATATTTTCACTGGAGGAATGAAGTAGAGAATTAATTTGTTTATCTGTAGAAGGCATCTGCAGCTTTTCTGTTCTCCTACTGATTAATTGGAAGGAGTAGCCCATAAACAGAAACATAATATTTTCAAAAGAGGTGGCTACCCAAGTCAGAAGCAGATATAGTGCTTCTCACAGGAGCTTCCTTTGACCCTCAGAGTCTTAAATGATGTCAGGCAGCTGAGGTGATTAGTTCTTTACCTCAGCAGAGCCTGCCATATCTTGAATCTGAGTTATTGCCACATCACAGCCCTTTTATACTTGTTGCTTTCGTCATCACTCCAGGAAGACTTATGGTAATAGAGAGAAATATCCAGTTCTCTATAGAAGCAGCTCATCAGCAGGTCCGTATCATTCCCCGGGGGGAAACATTAAGGTCATTGCCCAGCTGGTCCTGAACAACTTCTCAGCCTCTACTTTTCCATTATTTTGACAATCTATGCTTCTCAGCCACCCATTTGTCTCAACAGAGTATTTTAAATTGACCTCTTTCCCAATTATGTGACATTTGTCCTGTATCAAAGGCAAAATTTCTTTATTTATTGGGATGGATTTCTGGGCTCTATTCTCATATCCTGTACCTTTTCAAACTAGTTATAATACCACACTGCTTTAACTACAGAAGCTTAATATTATGTTTTCTTCTCTAATAGGGCTGATTTTCTCTTCATTTACTTATCCAGGAATTTTCATCATACATATACATATATATTATTTTCCATAAACTGGAGGTTTTTATCTGAATATTGAAAATAAGGAATTGAATATCAAAGAACTAAAATGTCTTGCTCCAGGGCCCAGCTAAATAGCTTAGTGGGTAAGAGTGCCAGTGTACCACATGGGAGGCCCCGGGTTCGGCTCCCGGGGGCCTCTCTGAGCGGGCAGACAGCCTTGAGAAAGGCAAGCCGCCGTGGGTAAGGCAAAGCCTCCGTGGGCAAGGCAAAAAGCCGCCAAGGGCAGGGCAGAGCCCCCACGGGCATGGCAAAGTCACCCGTGAAAAAATGGAGCTGCCGCCTGCGAAGTGCGGAACCCAAGCAGCCTGCAAAACACATGGAGGACTGCTGCCCGCAAAACATCGAGCGGAGCTGCCTGTGAAAAACGGAATGGAGACACCCACGAACAGTGAGAGCCGC
>PVKH010008903.1:0-19185 GCA_004027955.1 Chaetophractus vellerosus | reverse complement strand
ACAGAACCTGGGGCCTCCCATGTGGTGTACTGGCGCCCTATCCACTGGGCTACAGCTGGCCCCTAGAGTCAGTAAAATTTAATCATCTTCATCCCCACAATCTGGGACTGAGCATCAGGACACCCAGGCTGCTGTTCTTCTTGCTCCACTCTGCCTGGTTCAGAAACCTTGTGTCTCCCTACCCTGAAATCCACAACTAAATTAAATGAGAGATCTGTGAATCAGAAGATAGCCAGGAGAAAATATACAAACTAAAGCATGAAGACAAAAAAAAAAAGAAAGAAAAAAGAAAAAGATGGAAAATTAAGAAAAGGCAGATATGATGAAAAGGTATAACATGCATAATTGGAGTACCAGAAAGAGAATTTAATACAAGCAGTATCAGTGGACCTAATGACTCCGGATTTTCCAAACTAATGAAAGAGATTAAGCCATAAGTTTAATAAACACCACCACTCCCATAAAAAGTAAGCCAAATGTTGGCATATTATTGAAAACTAAAGACAGAGAGAAAATCTGAAAAGCAGGCAGAGGAGAAAGATGGGAACAAAAGTCCATCATTGTAATTTCCCTACATTAAAAAAAAAAAAAAAGAAATCAGAAAAAGCATCTGATAAAATTCAATATCCACTTCATCATTAAAAAACAAACAAAAACATACTAGAGATGGCAGGAAAATCCCAATTTGATACAGTTTATTTAATAAAAACAACAAAAAACCTAATATCATACTTTATGGAGAAATGCTGAAGGCCTTCTCTGAGAAAGTGTAAAGGAGACAAGGATGCTTGATCTCACCACTTTTTCTAAATGATGCAATGGAGGTTCTAGCCAGTGTAATAAGGGGAAAAAACAAAAACAAAAACAAAAATGTCACCATTTGCAGTTGATATTATGTATGAAGAAAGCCCAAAGACCCTATGAATGAAATAATGAGTGAATTATTAAGAAAATAAATGGATACAAAATCAAATGATTTATTTGGAGGTTCTGGGGACTGAACCCAGGACCTCGAACATGGGAAGCAGGTGCTTAACCACTGAGCTACATCTGTTCCCGGCCTTAATCTTACCAGTGAAAAAAAGGCTATTTACCCAGAAGAATCTGACTGGGAGTTTAAGGAGTAGAAAAGGTCAGGCATAGCCTCTAAGGAAATACAGTAGGGAATGAGTAAAAGATAGATTTTTTAAAATAGAAAAGCTAGACCTAAGTGAAATTAGA
Organism: Chaetophractus vellerosus; assembly: GCA_004027955.1. Classification (NCBI taxonomy): domain Eukaryota; kingdom Metazoa; phylum Chordata; class Mammalia; order Cingulata; family Chlamyphoridae; genus Chaetophractus; species Chaetophractus vellerosus. Next base: position 17,964 of record PVKH010008903.1, on the reverse strand, counting down.
GCTGGCATAAATTTGTAATGGAACCCGTCCAAAGGTCTCTGTAACTTTCTCCTCAACTTGGTCGACTAGAAGAAGAATCAACTGTATTTCTTAATATCAGACAAAAAACATTAAAAATGAAATTTTAAAAAAGCATACATTTATCATTGTATTAAAAACAATATAATATCTACAATAAAGATGCGTAAAGACTACTACCTAGAAAACTAATAAAATGTTATAGAGATAATTAACAATTTAAATAAATGGAGAGGGGGAGGCTGTAGCTCAAGCGGTTAAGCACCTGCTTCCAATATATGAAGTCGCTGGCTAGATCCCTGGAACCTCCTAAAAACAAAACAAACAAATGAAAAAACCAGCTCTTATTGGGGAGCGGATAGGGGTCAATGGTTGAGTGTCTGCTTCCCATGTTCAAGGTAGGTCCTGGGTTCAATCCCGAGAGAGAGTAACAAATAAATAAATGGATAAACAGACCATGTTCATGGATTGGAATTCTCAATGGTGTAAAGATGTCAATTCTCTCAAGATAGATATATAAATTCAATACAATCCCTAATCAGGTTTGCGTGCGTGTGCGTATATGTGTATATTGACAAGGTGATTCCAAAATTTATATGGAAACATAAAAGGCCGAGAAGAACCAACAATAATTAATATGCATATAATTACACTAAGCAAGCAATTAAGTTACAAAGATAAAGCTACAATAATTAAGGCAGTGTGGTATTAGTTCAGAAATAGACAAACAGACGAGTAGAATAGAAAAGAAAGCCTTGAAACAGCCCCACACATACACAGGTATTTCATTTACAACAGAAGTGGCACTTTTAAATATTAAATCAGGGGTAAATATTTTAGGTTTTGTGGACCATGCTGTCTCTGCTACAAATAATTCTACAGTTGCAGCACCAAAACAGCCATAGGCAATACGTTAATGAATGAGCTGTGTACCAATAAAATTTTATTTACCAAAAAACAGGAGGCAAGCTGGATTTGGACAGTGAATGGTAGTTTGTTGACCTCTGCATTAAGGGGATAGCCACACAAGAAAAAAAAATCAAACTTAACCCCTACTTCAAACCCACACGCAAAAATCAATTCCAGGTGGATTGTACATATAAATGTAAGATGTAACACTAGATCTTTTAGAAGGTAACACAGAAGAGTATCTTCATGACCATGGGAAAAATAAAGATCTCTCAAACAGAATATGAAAAGCACTAACGGGGGGCCGGCTGTAGCCCAGTGGATAGGGCGCCGGTTCACCACATGGGAGGCCCCGGGTTCGGTTCCCGGGGCCTCTCCGTGAGGGCAGACCCGCCGTGGGCAGGGCAAAATGCTGCCATGGGCAGGGCAAAGCCGTCACAGGCAGGGCAAGTCGCCCACGAACAGAGCAGAGCCGCCCACGAGCAGAGCAGAGCTGCCCACGAGCAGAGCAGAGCTGCCCACGAGTGGGGCAAGCCACCTGCGCGGTGAGCTGACTTGGCACGTTGCCCAACGGCAGGAGACAAAGCAGACACAGAAGAATGCAAATATGAACACAGCAAGAACAAGCAGAAAGGGGGGGATATGTAACAAAAAGAAAAGAAAAGAAAAGCACTTACCACAAGGAAAAGACTAAAAAATGGACTACATTAAAATTTTCAACAAACTCAAGCAGAATAATCCCTATAAAATCAGTCAGTTTATATCATACCTCTTCTCAAAACATTCCCATGACTTCCCAATTCATTCACAGTAAAAGCCAAAAATCCTTACAATGACTAAAATACCCTACACAATCTGGGCACCATCACTTCTCTGACTTCATCCCCTACGACTACTCTCCTGCTCATTCACTCAGATTCATCACCTTGGCATCCTCTGGTCCTTGACCAAGTCAGACATATTTCTGCCTCAGAGCTTTTTTTCATTCTCCTCCTGCCCCTTCCAACCCCGCCCCCACCCCCCGATTCCCAAGCTGCCTCTTTCCCTTATTTCCTTCAAGATTTTACTCAAATGTCACCTTTTCCCTGACATTCCTACCTCTTTCTCCTCTTCACTATTATTTATTATACTCTAGTGTATACTAAAGAAAAATGACCCTCTACTCCTGCCTTGGTATATCTAACACAGTAGAAATGACAATGCTATCAAACCCCATACCATTCTGTATAGTATCTTTCCCCATATTTAAAAAATAGTAAAACTTACCTGAAAAAAAAATAGTTAGCAAGACTATCAAGGAACACATGGAAAAGAGTAAGGTAATAATGATCACCTTATGTAGCTACACTTGAAAATGCTATATTATAACACAACAATTGAACTATCTGAAAAGAGTTAAAAAAAACAAAGATAAAACCAGTAAAAGAACCTATTGGGACAGAATTGCACTATTGGATATATATTCAAACCACCAAAACAGATAATGCACTTTTAAGAAAAATATTCACAGAAAATGAACAATTAGGGCCGGCTCGATAGCCCAGTGGATAGGGCACCGGCATACCACATGGGAGGACCCCAGTTCGATTCCCGGGGACCTCTCCTAGTGGGCAGACCGCCTTGAGAATGGCAAGCCGCCATGGGCGGGCCAGAGCTGCCATGGGCAGGGCAAAAAGCTGCCAAGGACAGGGCAAAAGCCGCCACGGGCAGGGCAGGTCGCCCGCGAATGGAGTGCAGCCAGCCATCCGTGAACTGAAAGCCGGCCGTGAATGGAAGCAGAAGCCGCCCACAAGCGGGGAAAGCCGCGCCTGCGCAGTGACCACTCTCAGCGCGTCCCCGCAGCGGAGGGAAGGGGGGATATGTAATAAAATAAATAAATCTTAAAAAAACAAAACAAAAAAAAAGAAAATGAACAATTAATAGTAGGGACATATTAACACCATCATTCTTGGGCAAGAAATTGAAGGGGGAGTGGATGGAGCTCAGCAGCTGAGCGCCTGCTTCGCATGTATGAGGTCCTGGGCTCAATCCCTGGTACCTCCTAAAAAAAAAAAGAACAAAAGAAAAGGAAGGATGGTACTGTAGGAATTTTAAATAATATAAATATATGTATTCAAAATTTCAAGAGTAATTTTTCCAATTCTCCAACATTCTTTAGGATTGTACTAGAATTTCTGAGATACTCCCAACAACCAAAAAAATCTAAATTCCTAGGATACCAAGCAATTGCTGCTACATGCAGCATTGAAAAATTACCTGAGAGAAGCCTAAAACACATAAGTATACATCTACTCATTCAATTATTCATTCATTCATTTATTAATTGAGCTACTTAGTCATTAAACCACTTAGCTACTCATTCCCTGATTCAGATATTCATTCATTCATTCATTCATTCAACTATTCCTTCACTTACTCTCAGGACAAAAAGTGCTGAAGCCTGCTAGTTAAAGCACCAGGAAAGTACTAAAAAGAATAATATATAACTTTTGCTCTTGAAGGATGAAAAGGATTTCATCAGAAGTTTTTAAAGGGGAACTTCCAAAATGGAGGAATAGCACAGATAAAGATATGGAATTTGTTTCAGGAATAGTGTAGTACACTAGAGAATCAGAAATAAAATACAAGTTGAAAAAATGATTTGGAGTCCGGTCATGATGGGTCTTAAATGCCACTAATGCAATTCAAGTTTGTTTCATAGGCTAATGACCTCCAAACTTCAGTCACTCACATATCACCTTCATGATTTCTGCTACATCTACATATTATTTATTTATTATTCAATCAACGAACAAACATTTTTACTTCAGTAAATTTTAAATTTTATTATTGTAAAAGGAAAAGCTGTATCACTTGTCAAAAATAGATAAGACACAAAAATAGATGTTAAAATAAATATTACAACTAATGAAATTAAAAACTGTTCCCCGAGGTTAACAATTATATCATCACCAACCATACACATTTCATATTTGAGGAAAAACCTCTCAAGGCAATGAGAATCACTCAGGGTTTTGAAGCAGGGACTGATATCCCCATAGTTACATCCTAGAAAGCCCACTCTGAAGGAATGATTGCAAATGGAAGGGGACCACCCAGGAGGGTGCGGCAGTAATTCCCATAAGCGATGATCAGGATCTAAATTGGCAGGGGAGGCAGTGGAGATGGGAAGGAGGGGAATTCACAAGGAAAAAAAAGACAGTATAGACTCAATAGACTAAATAGACAACCCCTCCCTCCCCAAGACTCTGGAATCTTGAGAAATAATCTGTCCCCACACCTACCACCCAAGTGCTTACACAACACACAGAGAGAAGCAGAGGGACTCACACGTTCATAAATTCCCCCTGGGGCAAATACAATTATTTGAGACATGGCAGACTTAGATCAGAACCTGCCTGACATGCTGCCACTCTCATTATTATGATTACTCTTCTTCAAGTTTGCACGGGTCCAAACCAACAGTCCTGGGGCTGATTTTAGATCCTTTCTCCTACAGAGGAAAAGCTAAAGGACACAGTAGTATGTCACTGTCTGTTACTCCGGGGGGTGAGAAGATTTCTGCACTCAGGAGGATGAGCATTATCTGTGCCCTCCCACCTATACGCCCTCTGCACCCTGACCAAACATATGCCATTTTCCTGGCCCACTCCAGCTCCCCGTTTAGCCTTACCTTGGCTTATTCTGAGGCAAAGCCTTGGCATCAACTGCAAACATTTTGGAAACAAAGATGATAACTGGAGCAGTGTCTTCACTTCCACATTTCATAAAAGCTAAACAAACAAAAGTAAAAATGTCACTATTTCCCCCCATTATGTTAAGAGGCAGATAATAAGTTGTGTTATTAACATGGCATCATCTAAACACAAGAGACCACACTTTTTCATGACTATGATAAAAATTCCATTTAGAAAATGGAGTAAAACTGCTAAGGAAGAATGGCCAGCAAAAATGAAAAAAGAAAAGCTAAAATGGCAGGCCGTCAGAGCTGAAGCTAGGAAAGGGGGTTAACACCTACTATAGGCCCTAATAAATGTCTCCCTTATCCAATGCAGATAGAAGAGAGTAAAGTTACCAAAGGCAAGAGTTAACAACAAGATGGCTTGTTGAGAAAAGATACAAAAATCAATCATTTTACTAATTTCCCATGATAACAATTTAGAAAATAAAATGAACATAAATCTTTCATTCATGATAGCTTACAAAAATCCTTAGAAATAAATTAAGATTTAATACTATAAAGATGTCAATTACCCCTAACTGTATGCATTTTAACACAATTTCCTATCAACATACTGACTTTTTTTCCCCCTTAACCAGTACCATTTACTATATTGGAGGTATAAAACTAGTGGTTAGTAATGAAAAAAGAAAAATCACACCACAACAAAATAATTTCTAGATGAATTTAAAAATTCAACTAAAATTCAAAGAAATTAGGGGAAAAAAACTATAGGAAGTAGAATTAAACAAATTTCAGAAGTCTTGCCAGGGAAACCTTTAAAAAGTTTCCCCTTCAAACCTGGACCAGAGTGACATGACCTGACTTATATTTTAACACCCTAGCTGCAGTGTTGAAAAAAACACCAATGGGAATCAAAAACAGAAGCAGGGAGACCAGTTAAAAAGCTAGTAAAACAATCCAGATGAGAGAAGATGGTTGCTTGGCCCAAGGAGGGAGAAGTGGAAACACTGCAGAGCATTTGGATTGTAGATAAGGCTTTATATTTTTTTTAATTTAAAAAAAGTTTTATTGAAGTATATCATTCATACATCAACATACATAAACAATAAGTGTATAGTAGAAATGTGAACTTACAAAACAACATGCCTATCATCACACAGGGCTCCTACATGTCACCCCAACACCAATACCTTGCATTGTTGTGAAACATTTGTAACAAATTAGGAAAGAGCTTTGTCAAATTATTACTACTAACAATCAGTGTGCCTATGTCTGTTTTTGTACCTGCTCTCAGGTCTTCTGGGTATTTATCTAGTAGTGGTATTGCTGGATCACATGATAGATCTATATCTAACTTACACAGAACTGCCAAACAGGCTTCCACAGTGACTGCACCATTCTACATTCCCACCAACAGTTTTATGATTTTTTTTTAAATAGTGGTCATTCGTGTAGATGTGAAACGATATCTCACTGTGGCTTTGACTTGCATTTCCCTAATAGGCAGTGACACTGAAACATCTTTCCAACCTTTATTTCTTCTTTATAAAAATGTCTATTGGGAACCAGCTGTGGCTCAATTAGTAGAGCCCTGGTTTACCACATGGGAGGCCCCAGGTTTGGTTCCCGGGGACTCCTCAAGAAGGCAGACCACCTCAAGAAGGCAAGCCGCCATGAGCTGGCAAGCCTCCGCAGGCAGGGCAAGCCGCTGCAAGCAGGGCAAGCGTGCGGTGAGCTGACTCAGCAGGATGCCGCAGCAGGGGGAGACAAGCAGACACAGAAGAACGCAAAAGCAATGAACACAGCAAGAATAAGCAGCAAGGGCTGGGAGGGTGGTATATAAATAAATAAATTAAATAAATCTAAAAAAAAAAGGTCTATTAAGATCTTTATTAATCCGGTCATTTGTCTTTTTATTGTTGAATTGTAGGAACTCTTTATGTATCATGGATATTAGACTCTTGTTGGATACATGATTTACAAATATTTTCTCCCACTAAAAAGGCTGCCTTTTTATCCTCTTTGCAAAGTCCACTGAGGTGCAGAATTGTTTAATTTTGAGGAGGTCCCATTTATCTATTTTTTCTTTTACTGCTCGTGCTTTGTGATAAGGTTTAAGAGACCCCTACCTACTACAAGGTCTTGTAGATGATTCCCTACAATATCTTCAATATCTCTGACTTCACTCTTCTTTTTTAGGATGTTTTTGGCTATTTGAGACTCCTTTCCCTTCCAAATAAATTTGGTATTTGACTTTTCTAATTCTATAGAGTAGGTTGTTGGAATTTTGATTGGGATTGCATTGAATCTATAAATCCTCCTGTGTAGAACTAACATCTTCACGAAGTTTAGTCTTCCAATCCATGAACACAGAAAATGTCCTTCCATTTGCTTAGGTCTTTTTTCAATTTCTTTCAGCAGTGCATTGTAGTTTTCTGAATACAGATCCCTTACATTCCAGTTTAACTTAATTCCTAGATATTTGAGTCTTTTTGTTGCTAAATGGATTTTTCTTCTAGATTTCCTCCTTAGCTTGCTCATCACTAGTGTATAGAAAGCCTACTGATTTTTGCATGTTGATCTTGTACCCTGCCACTTTATTGAACTCATTTGTCATAGATATTTCAGGATTTTCTAAATATTAGACCATGTCATCTGCAAATAGTGAGTTCTACTTACTCTTTTCCAATTTGGATGCCTTTTCTTTTTCTTGCCTAATTCCTCTAGCTAGAACTTCTAGCACAATGTTGAATAACAGTGGTGACAGTGGACATCCTTGTCTTGTTTCTGTTCTTAGAGGGAAAGCTTTCAACCTCTCCCCAATGAACATGATGTTGGCTGTGGGATTTTCATATATACCCTTTATTATGCTGAGGAACTTTCCTTCTTTCCCTATCTTCCAAAGTGTTTTTATGCTGGATTTTGTCAAATGCCTTTTCTGCATCAATCAAGATGATCATGTGTTTTTTTTCCCTTCAATTTGTTAATGGGGTGTATTATGTTAATTGATTTTGTTATGTTGAACCAGCCTTGCATACCAGGAATAAATCCTACTTGATAATGGTGTTTAATTCTTTTAATATGCTGTTTGATTCGATTTGCAAGTATTTCCTTGAGAATTTTTGCTTCTACGTGCATGAGAGAGATGGGTCTATAATTTTCTTTTCCTGTAGTATTTTTATCTGGCTTTATATTAGGTTGATGCTGGCCTCATAAAATGTGTTGGGAGAGCTGATGTGGCTCAGTGGTTGAGCATCGGCTTCCCACATACAAGGTCCCGGGTTCAATCCCCGGGCCCAGTAGCTAAAAAAAAAAAATGCATTGGGTAATTTTCCCTCCTTTTCAATGTTTTAGAAGACTTTAGACAGAATTGGTATTAATTCTTCTTGAAATGTTTGGTAGAATTCACTTGTGAAGCCATCTGGTCCAAGACTTTTCTTTTTTGGAAGATTTTTGATGACTGATTCAATCTCTTTATTTGTGATTAGTTTGTTGAGTTTCTGTATTTCTTGCAGAGCCATAATAGGTTGTTCAACTCCATGAACTGATTTAGGAGATTTGGATGAACATCATTGTTGAGTTGGTTCAAGTCCTTCTCTCATGAAGTCCTGGTTCTCATCTGGAGCTTTGATTTGCTCTTTTGCCTGAGTCTTACTTTTTCTTAGCATGGCTTGTAATTTTTTGCTGATGTATAGGCATCTGATTATGATGCTGAGTTTAGTCAGATGTTCAGTTTGTCTCTCTCTGCCCAGGGACCGACTGTTAAACTACCACATAACTTATGGTAAGTGTGCAACCACTGTTCTTTGGTTCTTGGTTCAACTTGATCTAGATATTTAGGATTGCTCAATCCAGGGCTAAGGGCCCAGTAATGGGGTGCAGGCCAGGGCATAGAAAGGGGATTGTAAAGGCACCAGATTTATGTATTTACTTCTTACTATTTTTCCCTTCTTTGCATGTACTTTCCTGGTCTGCCAGCAGATGGTGGTTTTCAGCACACCACTCAACTCAAGCCCCAGAAGCCAGGGAGTAATGCATTCATTGCAACCCCACCTGTGTGGGAGGGCACAAGCAATGTACTCAGGGAAGGCCAATCCTCCCAAACAAGTTTTCTCGGAAGTTGCTCTCCTCCTTTGGCAGGCAGCACCCTCCCTCCCTCTGAGTCCTCAGCAACCAGCCCAGGGCAGTAGGGAGGGTGTTTCTCTTTAGTTCCGTGCAGGCTCTCAGGGCAAACAATGTCCCAGCCCATCTGGCCTGAAAGTATACATTCCTCCAAGGCAGCAGACTAAGTGTGCTGGTGAAAATATGAATTTGCCATAGGTTGTATCCCTCCCTCTCCCCTTTCTTGCGGAAGAGGGCCTCGCAACCCCCTCAATCCATAGCTGCCTGCCAGGGGCCGGAGAAGCCAGTGCTGTTTGCTCCCAATGTGGGGAAATGGGCACCAGCAGCTGCTGCTGCAGCTTTACTCACAACATTTTTCTAGCGAGTTGAGACTCCTTTCCTTTGCCCTCTGGGTGGTGCCTAGCTTTCCCTTGGTATCCTAAGCCCTAGAGCAGTTTACCAGTTTCTGCCTGTCCTCTAGCTATTTTTCTGGGAGTAAGTGAGCCCCCTGCCTCTCTAATCCTCCATCTTCCCGGAAGGCCTCTAGATATATTTTAAAAGAAGAATAAACCGAATTTGCTGAAGGATTGGATGTGAGATATGAAAGAAAGATAAGAGCCAACAATGATTCCAAGGTCTTGGGCCTGTGTAAATAAAAAGATGGAGGTGCCTATAACTGACAGGAATTACCAGGAGGTGGGGGGTTGGGGATAAGCTAGGAAGCCCAGTTTGTGATATGTTAAGTTTGCAATACCCATAAGACAGCAGAATGGGGATAGAGAAAATACAGCTGGATATATGAATCTGAAGTTCAGGGAACAGATGTGAGCTGGACATACTAATTTGGAAATTATGAACATTATCTGTTACTTAAAGCCATGAATCTGAATGAGATCGCCAAAAGTGAATGCAGATAGAAAAGAGATAAGGCCCAAAGACTGAGCCTTACTTGAGGACCTCCAAAATTAAAAAGCCAGGGAGATGGAGAGGAACCAGCAAAGGAATTGAGAATAAGTGAGGAAGGGAGAAAAGGAGAAGCATGTGGGATCCTGAAAGCCAAGCAAAGAACATACTTCAAGGAGGAAGGAGTCATCAACTTGTGACCAATCAAATCAGATAAGGATTGAGAACTAGCCATTTGATTTAATAAAGTGAGAGTCACTGGAGACCCTAAGAACAGCAGTGGAGTGGTTCCGGAAGGGGGGGTGGGGGTTAGCAAATTCTACAGAGTGAGAGAAAAATAACTGGAGACAGCAAGTACATACAGATGAATTTCTAGGAGCCTGCAGAGCCTGGAATGGAAGCCTCCCTTCTCGTGGGAAGTGTGTGTGCAGGGCTTCTAATTAGCAGCACACCCACTGGAACAACTTTTTCATAGTCCCTAAGGCCACAGTCATAGCAGTGCTGCGCAGTTCAGGGGATACATTATGGCTATATATGAGAGTTATTATGAAATGAGATCAAGGCAGGAAGGAGTCTCAGAGCCTCTGGCCTTCTACCACTGGCTGTACCATAGCAAAATGGCTGTAGCAAACCTGAAACTTAAAACAAACAAAAAACTGGCAAGGTGGTCATTTGTGATCTTGTTCATGTGGAATTGGCCATTTGGCAAATTGGCCACTTAGCAAACTGGCATTTAGCAAATGGGTCTAAAGCACCCTGGATTGAAGACCATCAACAATATGATACACATCAACACATTCAGTGCCACCTCACCTGCTTTCAGTGCCTGGGCTTCCGGTGGAAGAGAGTCAAATGTTTGTGATCCTGTGCTCATCAGTTTCTCCACTCTCTCAGCTGTAATATCAAGGGGACTAGGAAGTTTCTGGCACACCATATCTGAAGCCTGCTGTTAAGGACTCTGAACCTTGGGCTAGAGCTTTCCACCAACGCAAGCATTTACCATATGTACTAAATATTGACCTAAGTTTATTTCTATACAGAAAATCCTGGGTTGCGAGGCAACATTATTGTATCCCATTAATTGTAATGCATACAATTTCAAAGAGTTAATGGATTCTCCAAAGCACAGAAAGAGTATTCAAGATAAATATTCTAACAATGATTGCCCATAGAATAAGTGAGGACAGTAGACCTTAACAGATTGGCTGTGTGTAACCTTCAAGTTCTAACAATGTTTCATAAGGTTTGTGTCTACATAAACTGCTATACAACAACCATCAGACACTAGCCATGATACAAGAAGGTTCCCTATCAGAGCTAGTGTCACTGTAAGAGTATGTGTCCACCATGGGCTCTGGGCTAAAGTAACAATACTGGCCCACTCCCAGGGCACTGTGCCTCTAGCCCCAAAATATGGCTACAGTCCAGTACATACAGATCAATAAAAAGAAGACAATTTGAAATTTTTTATATAATAAAATGACCATAAAATGGTTTTTGTCAATGTAAGCCATTTAAACTCAAGTCTTTTTTGGAATCACTAGCAGAGAGGAAATATCAATAAGCTAAAGAAAATATGGTACTAAAATGAAACAGTGATCTAACACAAACATTCAAGTTATCTTCTTGTATATAAATCTTAGTCCAAAAGGTTTTATTCTTACATGATTACTAAACAAAAGCAAAAAGACATGTCTTTCTAAAAGCACATTCATTCATATCTTAATTTTTAAAGTATCAAATATACTTTCATGGTAAAATATTAAATAACCACAAAAGATTTTCTTTGGATTGGGATGCATTATTTCCAGAAGATTTCCTGTTTCCAAGAACAATTCTTTTTCTTGTTTTATCAAAACTATGACTTCATTTAAAACCATTAAAATAAAGGATACCAAGAACAGCATGAGATATGGGTAGCCACTGACTGCAAATGGCATTGATCTGAACTTTAGGATCCAAATGACGTGCCTCCCGGGCTCCAATTTTTAATCCTAAAGAACTCACTATTTTATCAATTTTTTCTTTGTCCCTATAGCAAACACACAAGATTGAGGAAATAAAGGTCATATCCAAAAATATGTGAGGGAACAGTATAGGGAAAAGGAACTCAACATTATTTGACCAATTTATTCCTAATGTTTTATTCTTTCTATAAAAAAGCCAAAAATGTTTGGAAGGGGCTCCTGCCACAACAGAGGACTGCTTAACCTCTGTTCTTAATTTTAAAATGAACCTTTCTTCGAAACTTCCCATGAAGCACCTTCCACAATCTCCTTAAACAAGTTGTGTCAACTGGTAAAGCAGTTATGCAAATAAATGTTAAAAAGTCATTATTCTGCCTCTGAAATAGCTCAAATAGTAAATTTACAAAAGCAAACTTTCTTTTCCATTTGTACCAGGCAAGTTATTTCCCAAGTCTCCCATCAAAGATCCTGGATATCAAGCATCTTTTCTACTACAATTTCTTTCTTTCTTTTCTTTTTTTTAAACAAGGTTTGTGAAAACAAAGGTCCAGTGTTTCTTTCCTTTTATCCTTTATCTCTTCGCCTCAGCAATCTGTCCCTCCTCTGCTGCCCTTTACTTGGGCTAAACACATACCTTTAAATTTTGTTTCAGGACCTGTAATCAACTCATCCCTAAAGGCTCTGTTCACTTACTTTTTCTCTAGCTCACCTTTCTGAGGAGTCAAACTAATCAAACTGAAAAGTGAGGCAAATTACACTGCCCAAAGATGGAAAAATGCCCAGAGATAATCAATGTTGTAACAATCTTACTTTTTCAAGACAGCATCATACAAACTCCATATATTTTCCAGGATCAACTGTACAAATAAAGGCTTCTTTCCTTTTGCCTGTACAAAAAAAATATATGGCCTTAAATTCTTGAATATTTAATAGGTATCTTACATATTTCTTCTTGACACGCTTTATTATCAGAATGTTTCATTTCTACTAGGAAGTATTTATTCAACAATAAAACAGAGGAAAGTAATGACAGGAATGCTCTAAGCAGTCAATAATCTACAATCAATGACCCACTCTTCCCTTCCTCTGGGCATCATGGGCTTCACAAACAATGAGACCATTTGGGGGACAAATCATTGCAGCTGCCACACCAGTGCCATCAAAGGGACATACAATACCCAAGCTGAGAGAGAGTTTCACTCTGCACAGGCAGGCCCTTCCCATGGGACTTTAATCTAAAGTATATTAGAAGAAAGGCAAAATGCCCTTAAGCATATGAAAAAATTTCCAACTTCAAGAAAAATTTAAAAAGAAACAAAGACCTAAACCATTTTCTGTTAGCAACTACACAAAAACTTTAATAACAAGAGTACCTTGAGATGGATACTCTCCTATATACTGAAGAGAGTAGAAACTGATACCTCCTTTCTACAAGCTATTGGCAATAGGTATCAGGAGATTTAAAATCATTACCTTTGTCTGCCTGGTTAAAAAAGTCATCATCAAGACAGATAAAAAATTATGCACAACCATCTCACACCCACTGTGGCTATTATTTTAAAAATGAAATACAGTAAGTGCTGGCAAGTATGCAGAAAAACAGGAACCCTTACGCATTGTTGGTGGATATGTAGAAAACAGTTTGGCAGTTTCTCAGAAAGTTAAACATGTAACTATCATATGACCTTGCAATCCTACTTCTAGGCACACACCCAAAAGAACTGAAAGCAAGAACTTGGACAGATATTTGTACACCAATGTTCACAGCAGCATTATTCACAGTAGCCAAAAGGGGCAAGCAATCCAAATGTCCATCAACAGATAAAAGGATAAACAAAATATGGTATATACATACATGGAATATTATTTCACTGTAAAAAGGAATGAAGTTCTGACACATGCCCCTACATGGATGAACCCTGAAAGACATACTGAATGAAATCGGACACAAAGGGACAGATGTTGTATGATCCCACTCACATGAAATATGCAAACACACAGAGACAGAAAATAGAGTACAGATTACCAGGGTAGGGGGTCAGGGAATGGGGAGTTAATGCATAATGGGTGTAGGTATTTGGGGGGATGGAAAAGTTCTGGTAATAGATGGTGGTGAGGGTAGCACAATATTGTGAATGTGATTAATCTCACTGAATAGTATACTTGAAAGTGGTTGAGATGGGAAAGCTTATGTTTTATATATGTTTCTACAACTTAAAAAAATAACAAAAGAGAAACTTAAGGGACAATGACAATTAAATGCAACACACGATCCTGGACTGGATCTAACAACGGAGAAAATGCCGAAAAGGACATTATTGGGACTTACAAAAAAACTGGAAAATAGACTGAAAGCTTTATATCAATGTTAAAGTTTTTGGACTTGATAATGGTAATTAAGTTGGTTATATAAGTGAATATCCTCGTTCTCAGGAAATATACATGGAAGTATGGGTTCAAGGAGCATGATATATATAACCTACTCACAAATATTTAGAAAACTGGTAAAATATATAGACGATGGATGGATAGATGGGTAGGTGGGTGGGTGGAATGATACTGCAAATGTAGCAAAATATTTAAATTGGTTTATCTGGGTTTTTGGAGGGTGGGGGGTATGTTGAAGTTCTCTGTATGGGTTTTGCATTATTTTTGCAACTGTCCTTAAAGTTTAAAATTATTTCAAAATAAAAAGTTTAAGGGAAAAAATTAGGCAGAAAGATACTTGTCAGAGCTTTATTTCCAGTATCAAAACATTTGGGAAAAAAATTAAAACTGTCTAATCTTAGGAGACTGGATTATATAACTGATAATGCTCTCACAAAATAATTTAATAATAAAAGGATGCTTATTATGTGACAAGGACCACACTAACAACTTCATATGGACTACTTCATGTAATCATTATAACCACCCTATAAAAAGTACTAATATCTCTGTTTTACAGATGAGAAAACCAAAACAAAGGTCACAGAGCTAGTGAAAAGCCAAGATTCAAACAAAGAGTTGCGCTCTCAAGCCATGCTCTTTACCCACGTCACTCACTATCTTGGCTCCCTGTAAAATATACTGTTTAGAAAAAGCTTTTAATACCAAGGGAAGATGTTCACAATATGATGTTAAGCAAAAAGGCAGGCTACAGCATTATATAAACAGTATAATTTCAACAGGGGGATGTATATATATCTATCCAAAAAGAATGGAAGAAATTAAAATCCTAACATTAGCAGTGTTAGGACTTCAGATTTTTTTTCTCCTGCCACTTTACATGTCTAGGTACTTTCTAAAAGGAATATATATGCCTTTCAATGAGAATAAATTTATAAAATCCTAAATCTTACATTTAAAAAGATTAAAGGAAAGTATCTTTGAGGCTATGTGACTCAGCCCATGTATACCTGGGTCTATCTACAGAGCTGGGTCAGGGAACACCTACCTCTCCCTCCCAGCACTGCATGGTCACTGCATGAAGTGAGGTAATGCATAAGCGAAGGCCAAGAATACAATGTGGACAAGACAGTGACATCTAAAAGAGATCTCTCTTTATGGTGAAGGGGACACACAAATGCACAATGCAAAATACGCAGGATCTGATTTTTGCTAAAACAAGCAATGATGCAATGAGTGATATTCAATAAATGTAGTCTTTTCCTCCCATATTTAAAAGAACTAAGAAATCTATTTAAGCAATACTTACAAATAAGACTTGTGAGCCTTACCCAAATACATAGAATTAAAATTAAAAAAAAAAACCCCTCATGAATTGATCTGCATAAACCAAAACTGAATTACATCTATTAAAGGTGTTACAGTGTAGGTTTTCATAGGGCACGGACGCAACTAACAATCAAAAGGGACATATACCATATTACCTGATCAACCTTCATTATCTTCTTAGCCTTCATATTTATATAATAATCTCCCCACAAAGTTTTCAAAAGAACTTCCTTTTTAATGCCAATTTTTTTACTGTAGATTTTGGCAAAGTACTCAATTCTGAAAGAAAATCAAGTAGTCACATTATTAATAACAAGGTTAAATATAATGAGTATAGCTAACACTTGTGTGCCAGATACTGTTCAAAGTGCTTTTACACGCATTACTAAACATAATCATTTCAACTATCCTACAACAAAGGTACTCATTATTTCCATTTTAAGGAAAAGGAAAACAAGCACAAAGATATTACACAGCTAATGAGTGAAGTTGGGATTCAAACTCAAGCAGTCTCGCTCTAAAGCCCATGTTCTTGTCCATTATTATGAATTAGAATTCATGGTACACCTCCCTTTCTTAATTTTGCATGTGTCAAACAAGGAAAGAGAATCAAAGAACAAAGAAATGCAAGCTCCAGCTGCCCATCACAATTATCCCAACAACAACAACAACAACAACAACAACAACAAAACTTTCTTTGAGCCCTTCACTGCTACAAATGCTTGCAGCTCACAAAGGAAACAAATGTCAGAGCCAGAACCTGCCAGAAAGAAAAAAAAAAAGGCTTTTTAAGTACATGAACGAATGTTCAATACCATTATTAGGGAAATGCAAATCAAAACGATAAAGAGATATTATGCCACACCGCATAGAATGGCCATTATTAAAAAAACAGAAAACAATAAGTGCTGGAGAGGACATGGAGAAACAGGAACACCCCGCACTGCTGGTAGGAATGGAGAATGGTGCAGCCTCTGTGGAGGACAGTTTGGTGGTTGCTCAGGAAGCTAAATATAGAACTGCTATACGATCCAGCAATTCCTCTACTAGGAATATATCCAGAAGAACTGAAAACTGTGACAGAAACAGACATTTGCATACTGATGTTCACAGTGGCATTATTAACAATTGCCAAAAGATGGAAACAACTCAATTGTCCATCAACCAATGAACAGATAAACAAAATGTGGTATATACATACAATGTAATACTATGCTTCTGCAAGAAGAAATAAAATTGGGACACATATGATAATATGGATGAATCTTGAAGACATTATGCTAAGTGAAATAAGCCAGACACAAAAGGACAAATATTGCGTGGTCTCAGTAATATGAACTAAACACGAAGAATAAATGCATGGAGTTAAAACCTAGAGTACAGGTTATTAGGAGATAAGAGGAGGGCTGAGAAGGTGTATTGATGCTTAATGTATGTGGAAGTTTTAAATAACTTGACTGTAAAAGTGTAGAAATGGATAGAGTTGATGGTAACACATAGTGAGTAGAACTAACGCAGGCTATCAATGGGATTGTGGCTGAAAAGGGTAGACTAGGATGTACAAGTCAATTGAAAGAAAGCTAGAGAATAATCTTGCGACTGAATAACATAGTGAACCCGGAGGTGGATGAGGATTGTAGTTAATAGAACAAATACAAGAATGTCCTTCTATGAACTAGAACAAATGTACATCACTATTGCAAGGTGGTAAAAATGTAGAGAAACGTGGGAAAAATACAATTAATGTAACTTATGGACTATAGTTAACGGCAATACTGTAATAGTCTTGCATCAATGCCAAAGATGTACTATGTTAGTAATAGAAGGGTATGGAAAAAATATACCAAATGTACACTATAGACCATAGTTAGTGGTAATAGCCTGATGATATTATCTCATAATCTGTAACAAATGTTCCACAACAATGTAGTGTGTTGGTGGAGGGGTATTGTATGGGAATTCCACACATGTTCATGATTGTTTTATGAGTTCGCAACTTTAATAAAAAATATATTTTTAAAAAGGTTTTTTAAAGCATCCTGGATTAAACATATACACACTAACTTAACTCTGAACAGTCTATAAGAAAGCACTTAGTGTCAGGTCTGCTCTTCCTGTAAACCCGAGCCACTGGAGAGTAGTCACTCAACAAACAAGGATGCTGGTACAGCTCCTGTGTTGCCTGGCTAACAGACCTGGGAAAAATACCTTTTCTGCAGAGAACAGCATATTTAATCTAAGTTTTGATTCCAGAATTCTCAAAGGACCTGCATCTTAAAAGATGCTTGCCAATTTCTTTAATGCAGAAGGAATCCAAAGTTAACACACTCCAGACAGTTCTATACTTGTCACTCAGTAAGTGTGGTCAGGGAATGAACTACAGACCAGTTAGGTCCAAACAGCTGATATTCTCCTATGATATGGGAAGCCTGATGGGAGCAATAAGAAGCTGGAGGAACGGAGATTAATAATGCTGAAGATAAATGCCGGTGTCCTCTCTCACTGAGGGCTAAGGGAGTGAAAAACACCCAATCATAAATTAAGATCCAAGGTATACAGGTATTGCAGGCTGCTAACATCCTGGAACTGGCCTTGAGCATTCATTACTTTCTAATTTGCTATTGTAATCTTGATTTTCCACTTGATCCAACAGTTACTTAATAG
>PVKH010008902.1:5610-19269 GCA_004027955.1 Chaetophractus vellerosus | reverse complement strand
CCCTTAAATATCTGATGGAGCTTTTGAAGAGGGTAATAAAGATGACAGCAAAAATACCTGAGATTTTTATAGAGTCTCATCCTCTGGGGACCACATCTATATACATTTTTACTTTTGTTTCTCATAAGAAAAAATAAGAGATGGCTAGAAACTTGAGAAAACTGAGGCCTCCGGAGGGAAAGTGAGTTGCTCTAGGCTTACTAAATCAATTTGTGGCTGAGTTGGCACAAGAACTTTTTCCACTTGACTCTTGTGTGAGCATTGGTAGAATGAAAGGTAAAACAGCTTGTGTTCAGTATCCTTCTGATACATGGTTGCTGTTAAAATTTTAAAATGTTAAACAGACACAGGGAGGTTAATTGCGTTGCTCAAGATCACATGTCATGTTGATGGCCAACTATGATGAGAAAGGGCAGAGCCAGCCTCTCAGCCACACAGCTTCTGAATGACCCAAATGAAAGAGTTGAAGAAGTATTGACAGGTCTGTCTTCTGGGCCTCTTGGGGCTGGGGTGCATTCCTCCCTCTGGGATTCTGGAACCACTGGGGAGGGGCATGAAACTGGCACAGGGACCCTCACTGGCCCTTAGCTCAGATGCCTCTGGCAGAATCACAAAGCTCCTTCCTTCCCCCCTCTCCCCCTCCCTCCCACCCCTTTCTTTCCAAGGCTTCTTTCTGAAGGGTGGGCCAGGGAGGTCACAGCCGACAGGGCGATGCCGAGGATTTGCCCAGCCCTATGTGGGAAGCCGGTGCTCAACCACTGAGCCACATTGGCTCCCCTCAGTTGTTTTTTTAGTTTGTTTGCTTGTTTTTTTTTAATTTTATTTTAGGGAGCACTGGGAACCAAACCTGGGACCTCCCATGTGGGAAGCAGGTGCTCAACTGCTTGAGACATATCTGCTCCCCAGTACAATTTTTTTAATTAATTATTTATTTATTTTTTATATATCTGTGTACATTTTTAGGATACATTGATTACACAAATGTTACACAGAGATTCCAGGAGTACCCATATGCCATCCCAGTACAATTTTAAAGTGAGCAAGAGAGATGAGAAATGAAGTGAGGTTGGACCAAAAGCATCTTGGAATTACTGCGGTGTTTTGCCCTGTAGCCCAGGATCCAGTTACAGATGCCTGTGATTATGGCCTTTACAAACAATTGTCAGAGAAATTCATACGATTTCCAAAGGCTACAGCAGATGAGCAGATGTGGAATTAAATTTCAAGCACAGTTACCCATAATGACTTACATGTGGCCTGAGTCCCTGTGTCCAGGAGGTGTGTGATGCAGAGACAAAAGCAAAGAAATGGCTATGTCCATTTTCTGGTTGTCTTTTCCTATTATGTCATTGATTTTTTGCCTGCAGGTTCTTAAAGGCAGTGAAACTCTTGCATAACAGTTAACTTGCAGTATGTAACAGTGTCATCATTTGTCCTGTTTAGTAAGAAAGCTCTAATCAGCTTCTTTGCCAACAGGGATCAACCATGCCAGCAGATAGATTGTGGAAAACATGGGTCTTTGTGACCATCTTTCATTGGCTGTGCAAGAGACTTTTCATTTAATTTAATATTACTAGAAAAGTTTAAGGCATTCACGCTTGCCTTGTTTAGTATCTATTTTTTCACAGTTTATAAGGCGAGGATTTTAGATGACTATAAGAAATATCTTTATTTTACTATTAATCACAGTGCATTGAAGGAAAAGATTGAAAGAGTAGGAGTAGTTTTACTACTCTGACAGTTGTTTCTTTTGAAGCAATTGCTTCTAGGTTTCTTCCTGCCTCAAATAAAGAATTAAGTTTACTCCCTGAGTTTCAAAATCCAGAAAGCATTCATTAGGCATAGAAAAAATTAAAAAGAATATTCCAAGTCTTCATATATATAAAAAGAATATTCTACTTCTTATTATATTGAAATGTCCTTTCCTAAAGATTTTCAAACAATAATAGCTAGAAAACACAGCTCATAAGGTATAGATAAGCGAGGACCCTACATTGAGTGTGACAATTTAAAGACTGACTTTCCCTCCTCTGTAAAATCTGGAAGTGTTTTGCTGTCATTTTCCTTTAATGGGTATACCGAGTACACGGGGGAGTGGAGCAGGAGTGTGTGCCAGCCTTGCATGTCAGCACTGGTAGGCCACTTAAACCATCCTGAGTGGTAGCACTCATCACAGACTCGGGTACCTGATTGTACTGAGATTTTGTGGCGACTGAAACAAAGGGTAGAGGAGGGAGCAGAGGATGAGGAGCCCGTGGTTTACCAGCTGTGCAGTGACTCTGTGTGTTTGGGCTTCAGTTATTTCATTTATGACACAAGGACACTGCTGTTCCTGTATTCCACACAGTGCTTCTGGAAAACCAGATGAGATGGCATGCCTCTGCACATGAGACAACAGGAACATCAAATGGGATAACATGAAATAGCCACAACCAGCCAAGCAATCAATATTTGTATAGTGCTTTATCATTATAAAATGATCTCACTTAATTGTCACAGCTGCCCAGTGAGGTAGCATAACAGTGATCCCTGTGCTAGAGATGAGGAAAAAAGCTCATCATAGAGGTCTGAGTGATTTTCTCAAGGCAAGGGAAAGTAAAATGGATAGTTATTGACCATCCATGGGCCCTGTGCTAGGCAGTCTCATGTATGAGCTCCTTATCTAAACCTCAGTGACAAAGCTGGAACTTAAACCCAAGAATTTGAACTCCTCCTTGGTGCTGCTCCTTCCTCCTCAAGTCCTATGGAGAGATAAAAAGCACTATATGAAAATGGCCTTGTCACTCCTTCCTCTTTAAGCTCTGAGGTTCCATGGCCTTTTAGACCACTAGGAGGTAGTAGAAGGGCCTTTGTTTAGCTACTTTATCCACCCCAGCCCCAACTCCTAGATTTCCCATCTGTAAAATGGGGTTAATAGCCTAACCCGTATAATTATTGTGAGATTTCATGGAGACAAATGCTATATGTGCTTAGCACAGTACCTGGCACTTAGGAAGCAGGTAGAGACCAGCCCACAAAAGGACCTAAGAGCTGGAGTCACACTGCTTTCCCTGGTCTAGCAAAATGCCGTTGCTCAGTCCTCCTCGCCTTTCCTGAGAAGTTTTTCATCCTGGTTGGCTTTTCTTCCCCATAAAAGGGGAGCCTGAAAAACTGTAGGAGGCTTCTGTTCTGATTTTTTCTGTTTTAATCTGAATTTTATGAAAATCCTAAACTGGTCAACCCCTTCCCTCCCCAACTGAAATCTTGAGCTTAGAATCGCCATTTAGAATGTCCTTCTAATCAACTGCTTCTCAAGATTCCACAGTCATTATCATTAGGCCAGATGATTTCAACATAAACTAACAAGACCCTTTATTGAGCATATAGAAGAAAAACCATTCTTAAAACCATCAGTCCTTAAAATAATTCAAGTCATTGACAGTAAATTTAGTGCATAAAACTCAATGGAATGGGAACATATCATTCCCTTCTGTAATTTCTAAGGGTGCTGTTTATGTAAAGTGGTCCTGCAGGGGTAAAGAGGCAACCAGTCTGAATTAAGCTGGATGAAAATCAACTAAATGTTGAAAAGCTTTATCTGTTACTTAGTTATATTTATTTCTTGTTATTGCTAATCTTATGAATTCTTCTACCATAACTGTCCTCAGACCTCTTGCTTCTGATTCTCTATAGGTGAGGATGCTCCAGTGACTTGCTTGGGCTTTTCCTCTTCTAAAGATCCCCATTAAAATCCTTGATTAGATATACTACAGTGGAATATAAATGGAAAATATTCTCATTAAATGAAATTTCAAAGAGCAGTTTTTCAAGACTCTTAAAAATCAATCAGTCCAATCAATCAACAAATATAAATTAAGCACTTATGTTGGGAATTGTGATAGATGCATCTTTCTACTTGACTCGTTCCTGAGAAATGAGAAGACTCAAATCATGGCTCTAATTGTTTGCAATGGTCTGACCCACAATGTAGGAAAACAGCCAGATTGTAACTAACAGCAAAATCTCTGGACTTGGGTCACTTTATAGGTCATGTGAGGGTCTTTATGCTTTGCTTGAGTGCAATTTTTCATCTTTCTATTGCAGAGTCAGATTCTAAAAGGCAGAGGAAATAAACTACACTTTTGTACTGGGTTTGAGTGAATCATCGCTGTTACTACTGAGTATACCTTTCTAGAAGGGACTTGAGGACCACAGCTATTCTGAAAAGGCTTTCTCCCTACTACTGAATTGTAGATTCTAGAGAGCAGAGGGTGTGATTTGAGTTTCTGGGTCCCCCACAGTGCTCACATATGTTGTTGGTGGATCATGTGCTAGTTTTTGCCTTTTTACAGGACAAGTAACTAGGAGCAAGTATGCTACTGGGACCCTGGAGTTTGAGAAGGAGTGGAGTAGAATGGTGTCAAAAGCCTTGTACCTAAATGATTCCCGAAAGGTATCATTTATTTACTTAGAGAAAGTTAGTAGTGAAGCAAAGCCATCTCACCCTTGGTAGAGGAAAGTACCTGTGCCCAGGTGGAGGCTCTCTTGAGATAAGGTACCCTTGGAATACCTAAGACCCCTGCTGTGTGTGTGTGTGAGAGAGAGGAGAGAGAAAGAGAAATAGCCTAACCTCTTCTCAAACGGGCTTTAAAGTCACTAATCAGAATGGAATTGCTAAAATCTCCATACCAGGAACATCCCCTCTTGGGAGAAAAGGAAATTATCAACTAAACCCTGATTGTAGGTGCCCAATTCCAAAACTACCCAAATGCCCCCTGCTAGAAAAAGCCTTTAGACTCTTTAATTGGCAGAAAATGCTTCTTCCTTTTCTTTCTTGCTGTACAATATCATAGTTCTTTCTGCTCAGTATTGCTTTTGAAAAAAACCATAATAGTTCTTTTATTCTTCCTGTGATTGACATCTTGTTTTTGTTACAAAGACACTGTGCTGGCATTTCCTACCTTTGCACTGATCCTCTAGGAAGGTGAAGCATGATCTACCATGCCAGAGGAGGAAGCATAATTAATATCTTTGTGATTTTGTCCAAGTTCTTGAGAAACTATTAGAACTCGATTATCATGGTGTTTGCTAGTTGAGGTCAAGCCAACATCTGTACTGGTCCTTCTTTCCCAGAGGGCATGATAAGAAAAGAGAAAGAGAAGAGTTCAAAGAATTGAAAACAGAGTTTTCATTAGGATAACATTTGGGGTCAGGTAAACATCTCCTTCGAGTTTCATTGAAAAATTCCAGGAGGCTAAGGGCAAAATCTCCGCAAGACTTGTTTCAAGGGGTGTATGTAGCTCAGTAGAAGATTTGCCTTTTAAAAATTGAAAAACAAAAAACAACAAACCTGGGTATTGCTTAGGGGACTCTTAAAAAATAGAAAAGAAAAAGGATATGATAACAAAATTTATTTTCCTCATTTGGAAAGTATGGAAGGCCTGGAAAAGATTTTCTCCAGTGACTAGGAAATTCTTCTTTGCCTATGCGCCAACTTTCCTTCCAGGAGCTGTGGAGTGATTTCTTAAGCTTGTGAACTTGAGGCATGCAAACAGACAACATGGGCTCAGCTGGGAGACAGAGAACAGCAGGACTGTTCTTACTCAGGCAGGCACATTCTGATGTGCCTGTACTTAAGCCTATAGCCTGGTTTTTGGTTCTTCACTTTTGTGTTGTTCCAGTTGCCAGTCTCAGGGTTCAGATGACACCTTTAACAAGAGTTAAACTCTTGTGTAACTTAAAAAAAAATGTTGAGAGAAACTGTCCCTCTTGACCCTGAAGGAAATTAAATCACAGTGGAGAATGTAGAATGTCTGTCCTGGAGATCTTAAAAAGTAGAACATAAAAATTAGGTCACTTAAGTAAGTCGGCTTGGAGCCTGACCAAATGGCGTCTTACAGCATTCCATGTTTATAAAACAACTCGTGTTAATATTCATATATCTTTAGAGTGTAAGGAAAATCAGTTCTTTGTTACACTCCATGCTTAGAAATGGCTGTCTCTCTCATTTACATTGTATGATATTATTGCTTGAGGAGATTTAGGAGTGAGTGGGAGGGAGAAAGTTAGAGGGCTTGTCAGAGGATGGCACTGAGAGGACACTTGGCTTATACAGACCTGAGTTGACTGAGCAAACGAACAAAATCCCCAAAGAACTTTACTTAGCTCGAGGGCACTTCCTGTAATGAACTATTGCATTACTAATGATGAAGTTTGCTGGCATTAAGTGATCTATAAAATGCAAAGAGGTTGTTTGCTTCAGTGCCATTGGAACTATTGACTTAAAAAAAGTTAAGAAAATTGTCTGAAGCAAGATTTTAAAATCATCTGGCTCCCGTATGACAAAAATTAAAAAGTCAAAGGAAAGGTTCTTTGTGGAATGCCAAACCACAGTTAACATAGTTCTTGATGACTTGTTGAATTCCCACTGTCCCCAGGGCTGACTTCTATGTCTACAAAATCACATCCAGCTCTAATGTCCACCACATAGTGGCAAGTCAGTTTCCCCCCTTCCTGCTGGCCTTAAAGAGACATAGTTCATGGGCTTAAGAAGGTCTTGAGTTTTTAGGAGTAGGAGAAATTGAAAGCTGACAGGAAAGTAAAAGGTAAAATTGGAAGCATTACATTTTTTGTGCAGGCAATTCATGGGAACTCTTTTTTCTTCCATTCTTTTTTGAATAAAGATTTATCTTAGGAATTTAAAATAGGAGGTTACGGTCCTCAGTGACTATTTCTTGAAACAGTCCATACTGCATTAATTGGACATAAGACTTTCCCAGGGAACTAGAAACTGACATATATTATCATCCCTTTGCTTTTCTTCTCTTTGTCTTTCTGTTGTTGTTTGTTTCTTGTTTTATTTTCCTGGGCAGGCAAAAATAAAGGAGAGAACTCTAAGCTATAACATTTGGTTTTACTGTTATTTTCTTTCCCTGTTCCATTTTAAAAAGGACACAATCATTAAAACAAGACCCTATGTTTTCAGTTCATTCTCTCTTTTAATTTTTATTTGAAGTTAGTTCTGCCATTTGGTGGTTTCCAAGATGTTTGGTTATTTACAGTGGAATCCTTTCTTTCAAATGAAATCTTAGGTTTAACCCTAACATATGAAACAGAAAAACTGCAGCTCCTCTGGGGGTTTGTCCCTCAGCCTTTCCCTGCCCATGGTATTTGAACTCCCAGGGCCGTGTGGTTTAATCTGCTGGCAAGAACGCAGTACCAGCAGGGAGTGCCTGGATTGCAGCCCCCAGCTCTGCCAAGACTACGTGTCACTTCACTTCTGGGCTCCTGTGTTCTCTTTTATGAAATGATGGCTCTGCACCAGATTATCTCTGAGTTCTTCCTGACCTAACAATCAGCAGTTCTGAGTTACACACAGCGAGCATTTGAGGCAGTATAATGCTTGGTGACTGAGGAATAGGCACAGCAAGAGTGGAAGGTTTGGTAAAGGAAGAATCATTGTGATCTAGCATGAATGGTTTTCAGTTCATGCAAATGAAAGCTCAGGAACCAAAACTGTGGCATCAGCAGAGTTGTGTCTGAGGAAATGTTTTCCAGAGATTGCAGTGAGGCGTTTCCACAGAAGACTCTGTGGAGAAAGGGAGTTATACCAGTTGTGGGTTGTTGTTTACCATTGTTTGTAGTTGAACTTGCTGATAAGTGGTTAGCCGTTAATAAATGAAACAATTTCTCTTACTAAAGAAACTTAGTCCACTTCACTTTTTTTTAAAGTTTGGAAATGCATCTGAGGCATAGTTCAAGAATCTGTAGCTGACTAACACATTTGGTTCAAGAATGGGGATGGTGAGGCCAAGGCCAGGGTTCAGTTGCTCCATGGGCCAGTTAGCTGGGCTGGGCTCTGTGGCCAGACTGGACTTTTAACCCTGACCAGCTATCTCTCAGATGTGTGTCATGGGTCTCATGGAGGGGTTAGAGGGTGGGGAAGGAGATCAAAACTCAGCATTTCCCCCTGGGACCAAGCAGGGCCTCTGTCCTACTAGTGGTGGACTTGGCCATCCCATCTTGGCATATGAAGGGTACCCTATCTATATCTTTAACAGCTGAAAGGAAAATCTGAGATACTCCCTACAAATAGAGTCTGAGTGCCTGCTATTAGTGGGTTTCTTCAGTCTGAAGACAAAATTCCCTGTCCTAAGTCATATTATTGAAATAATGCTCCATGGTTCTTAACATGAACATACCCTCCTCTCCTTTGGGAAAGGTTGCCATTAGAAGAGAAAATCGGCTTTTGTTTTAATTCCTAAAAGTCTATTGTTCTCTGTGGCTTTGTAGTTCTCTGTAGTTCTGGTTTCTTTATTTAGTTAAACATCATTTTATAATTAAAATGTGAAACACTTGCTTTTCATCTGTAAAAGATTAGGGTGCAGCAGTTTTATGAAAATTGTGTGGAAAAATATGATTCCAATGCACACCATTGTTCTATATGAAGAGATTTTTACTATTAATTAAACATGGAACATTTTCCCTTGGTTCTCAGCATAAATGGAGTAATACGAGGCCTTAGTTGGATTTCATCTTTGCCCAGGGAAGAATTAGATTTAGTTATAATTTGTTTCCTATAAAAAAATAGGAAAGACAGTAGTTTGAAATAAAATATCTCACTTTTTTATTTTAAAAAGTGTTTTTGTTATACAAATTGGAACAACAGAATTATTAAACTTATGCATCTCTTAGTATGTGCTTCAACTTACCCCATCAAGATTCTCTTAGTCAATTGTAACATGGGTGTATAAATTAGAATTTTAAAACTTGCATTGGTTTTCTTCTCCAGAATTAATTTGTGATGAATGCTCCAGAGCAGTGGCCTCCAAACTTTGTTTTAACAGTGAATGTTTTCTTCAAATAAAATTTTAAGTTGAATTCTAATACAGAAAAAAATAAATGATAAAAGCAGAGATTCTCTGGTTGCTATGGCTGGAGTGGGAATGGACGTTTGCACACTTGTACTTCTGCCCCCACCTGCCAAACTCCAGGGTTCCTGCACTGAAAACCACTCTCCGTGGTAGACAGTTACAACAGACATTTAATCCACTTGCTTCAGGGGTGAGTGGGGGTGGTACTGGGCCTTTCCTTCTTGACTAACTCTAGATGGTGCACTCATGGTGACATTGGCTTCCGTCATCTTTGACTGTGGGTGGTTATTTTTAGTTAAGCAACAGTTAGTTGCAAACTTAAAAGCTAACCACCTAAGCAAACCAGTGATTTTTCTCTATCTTGAAATTGAACCTTTACATCTAACTCCTCCTTGGAGTTTAGTTCAAATGCCACTTTTCTCACTCCTTTCTAATCTATGCCAGGAAGGTTTTCTCCTTGTGGATTCAGTTTTATATCTGTAGCTACAGTGCTTACACCATGGTGGCCATTCATGTTTGTGAGCCTTGTAGGAATGAGTTGTTTTTTGTTTTGTTTTGTTTTTTTTCCATTTTGGAAAAATGGTTGATTGTGTTCCTGCCCGTTTTCTTTCTTCCACTAGATAATAAAAAGCAACACAGCGTTATTTCAAAATGTAGATAATGCTGGAGTATCTTTTAATCTTTGAACTGATTGGAGTAGCTCAGCTCTAGAAAAGAAAAACACATTCTTATGTAAATGTACAATTCTTAGATCCATCTGTGTCCAAAGGCTGTGAGGATAAAATGGCACTGAAAGTGGTCCTTTCCCAGTCTTAATAGGTGCTCGTATATTGAATAAGCATGTATTGCACACCTATATGGAGAGTTATTTGCCTAAGCCTGGAATAGATACAGAGATGAGCTACTTCCTATGCATTACCTCCCTAAAGATATACATCATCCCCACCAGGTGGGTGCTATTATTTTTTTTACTTACATTGTCTTGTCTTCCCTGACCCACTTGGCATGCTTTTCTGGGATAATCTTATCCTTAAATGCATGGCTTCAATCACTTCCCATATGTCTGATAAATTCACTAACTGTATTGCCTGCTCTGAACTCCTTTCCTAAGTTACTGCCTATTGTAAGCCCCCATACCTGGTTGCCCAGCCAAGTGCCTCAAACTGAAAATTCCCCAACAGAGCAAATTATCTTCCCCATCCTCACCACATCTGTTTTTCCTGGGCTCCCTTTCTTGGTCAAGACATTATCTTCTGCCCACACATGTGTTCATTAGGCGCTATTCCAGATATTAGGGATCTTTACGAAAACAGATGAAAGGGTTTGCCTTCATGGAGCTTACATTTTAGTGGATAGACAAACAACCAATAAAAAATGTGCATATAGCTACATCTACATCTATTTATATCTCTCTGTCTCAAGCTACTACAATCTCTGTCAGTTTACTGATGGATATTGGGTAATGGTGAGAGCTGAGGAGCAAAATAAAGTGGGGTAAGGATGACAGGCAGTGCTGGGGTCAGGATGTGTGCTGTGCCCTTTTAGCTAGGTCAGTCAGGGAAGGCAGTGACATTTGAGCAGAGGCTTGAATAAAGTGAGGGGACGAGTCATTTGAATATCTGTGATTTCACCCTCTGTCGGTCCTTTCCGTCCAAGACTGAGTCATGGTCATTTTTGTAATGTTGCCCCAATCCACAGTTTATAAACATTAGTCAGGAGATAGATTATGTTCTTGAAACAGGGAGTTGGACAAGCAAATAATTATTACACAGTGTGGTGTGGGTATGCCATAGAGGTGTGCCCAGAGAGTTGTGGGAGCCCAGGGAAGGAAGGGATGGGAGGGGGGCAAAAGCAAGAATAAGTTCAGAGAAGGTTTCATGGAAGGTGACATTTAAGTTAGATCCTGAGCAAAATTTTAGTGCATGGAGTTGGGTAGTATTTAGAGTCAAAACAGCTATGTAAGTCCCCGTGCGCGGGTGAGCTGCCAGGCCCCGCAATCCACGCATGACGAGATGATGACGTAACGGGAGAGTGACACAGGGAGAGCCAAGTCGAGACGCACCGAAAAACCAGGAACTAAGGTGGTGCAGGCAGTAGGATGCCTCTCTCCCACATCGGAGGTTCTGAGGATCGAATTCCCAGTGGAGACAGGAGGAGAAGGATGAGAAGAGAGGGCAGGAAATGGACACAGAGAGTTTCCCAGTGAATGGACACAGAAACAGCAAAAACGGGGTGTGTGTGTGTGTGTGTGTGTGTGTGTGTAAAAATGGATAAAAGTAAATAAATAAATCCTTAAAAAAATGTATAGGGGAGGAACATACGGACTATAGTTAGTAGTAATACTTTGACGATGCTCTTTCATGATTTTTTAACAAATGTTTTACAACAATGCAGGATGTTTGTGGAGGGGTGATGTGTGGGAGCCCTGCAGCATGTTATGCATGTTTGTTTTGTAAGTTCACGATGTTTACTGAACACTTATAGTTTATGTATGTTCATGTATGAATGATATATTTCAATAAACTGTTTTTAAAAAAATAGTTATGGAGGCCAATGTCCTGGGTCCTCCAAAATGAGGCTTGGAGGACACAGCATCCGAGTCAGTGTGGTAGCAGGCCACAATAGGAGGTGAGCACAACGTCATGACTTGTGATGGGGAGTGTTCAACAAACTTCAGGAAATGTAACCTGGGCACAGGTGTGTTCTAGAGGACAAATTCCATTCATCTGACTTTGAATTCTGCCCTTGGGAAAGGAAAGATGGGAGGAAGAACCTTGGGTTTTCCCCTTTTCTTCTCTTCCCAGGTGCCTCCCCGAGAGCATTCCTTTCTCACACTTTACGCTGTGTCCTCCTTTTCTGATTATAGTGACAGTAAAATTCAGGTTCTAGAAGATCAATCATTTATACATTTTGAAAAAGATGTTGTGCTGCTGAGAAGGGGCCTAACTCTCATGCCTGAAAGCTTGAAGGACAGGAGGCAGGTCTCAGCTTTGCTTCTGAAGGGGGCAGGTTTGGGACAGGTTAGGGTGGGTGGGAAGGGCATGCTGGGCTCTTCTAAAGAAGGACTGTGGACTCAGGAAGACCCCCTTGGTTTGGGTGCACATTAGAAGTGGGATGAATGTGCCAGAGGGCTCTCCAGAAAAGCTCTGACATCTTCCACATGAAACTTTGGCATTGTTTTGGTTTCACAGTGTTTGCCTTTATTTTCTCTAATTTGTCAGGACAGGGCTCCCCACACCTCTGTTTTTTTTATTTTTATTTTTATTTCTTTTGAAGGCTTTATAAAGGCAATGATTCAGTGATTAGGTTTCTGTTCTTTATATTAGTTTATTTTTTTTTAGGAGGTACTGGGGACTGAACCCAGGGCCTCATACGTGGGAAGCAGGTGCTCAACCACTTGAGTTACATCCGCTCCCCTGTATAGTGGTTTTTATTCCCTGTTACTAAACCCTTCTATTTCTTTGTGGTGTGATCTTCCTCTACTTAGGTAAGCAGAATTGTTTTAGGATATTTTAGGAGTAAGTACCCACCTCATTGCCCCCCTTCCTAGAGGGCGATGGGTATGCTTTCATTGACCTTGTGGAGTTACGATTGTACTAAGGCCTCACTAGAAGCCCCATTGCCAAGGGTTTTTTTAGGATTTATTTTTAATGGTAAGTTATACTGTGTGTTGATGAGCAAAACTTAAAATGATCATAACCTTTATAAAAATATCCTATTAAGAGTTATATACTCTTGGTTTTGTTATGATTTGTATTTTTAAATAAATTTCTTGAAGTACTGTTTTCCTGAAAGTAGCAAAACCTTAGTCACAATGTCCTCATGAAGTAGGGCTCAAAGTGATTTTATTCTGTCTGAAAGGTCTGAAGCTCTCCCTTCCATGGATGGCGCAGGCCTTCTGGGCCCTCTCACTGTGTTACTGGAGAGCCCCTTCTTTGTCTCCTCTTCACAAAATCCTGTTACCTGCTCACTGATATCAGCTTTTTGGTAAAGCTCAAAGTCTTTGTTTATGTAGATGAAAACTTAAAATATTAGTACACCTGGAAAAGATAGCAGAGTGACTCTGCACTTGGGGTGTCAATGACGGCTCTCAAACCTTCCACACAGAATGGGTCACGAGAGGGAGGCACAGGGCACATGTGGAGGCAGAGGAGAGCTGAGCAATGCCATGGGAGAGAGAATACTTTTTTGGGGAGCAGCTGGTGATGCCTTGTCTGTCTTCATCTCCCTACTGCACAGCGGGAGTAGGTCCCAATAAGTACGTTTTTATTGGAGGTGGATAAAATGATGCACAGATAAGTGTGTGTATGCACATGCAAGATAATGAAAAAGGACAATATTTTTAGATAGGAGCTCCAAAAGCAAACTATCCATTTCACCTTCAGAGCCAGCCTTGCTTAGATGCAGACTCCCTTTTTCTGACTGGTTTCTTTCCTTTGTTTTCAAGAAAATGTATTTCCAAATGGTGAGTTGGCTGGCCTGTCTTGGTTTAACAGCCCTGCCCCTCCAGTGAGCGTCACTATGTGGATGCACCACGGCTTCTGCTTGGAGATGTGCTAGGTGCATAAATGGTGTGGTTTCCTAGTTGGCATGACCAGAAATCCCTGAAGATATGCAAGAGTCTTTGGGAAGCACTCTACCGGTTAAACAGGCTCCTTTCTGGGCTTCAAGGGGTTTATAATTGACAGCCAGACTGGGAGCAGGTTTTTGCTGGTATCCTTGGGCATGTGGGTGTCCATATACTGGGCTTGAATATCTTTTTTTTTTTTTTTTTAAGATTTATTATTTATTTATTATATATCCCCCC
>PVKH010008901.1:0-19172 GCA_004027955.1 Chaetophractus vellerosus | reverse complement strand
CAATCTTATTCAAGGTCTCCTGAAAAATTGAACAAGAAGGCACACTTCCAAACTCATTCTATGAAGCCAATATCACCGTAATACCAAAGCCAGAAAAAGATATTACGAAAAAAGAAAATTACAGACCCATATCACTAATTAATACAGATGCAGAAATCCTCAATAAAATACTTACTAATCGAATTTAACAACACATTAATTTAAAAAATTATTCATCGTGATCAAGTGGGTTTGATACCAGTCATGCAAGGGTGGTTCAACACACGAAAATCAATCAGTGTAATACACCACATTAATAAATGAAAGAAGAAAAATCACATGATCTTATCAATTGGCACAGAAAAGGCATTTGACAAAATACAGCATCCCTTTCTAATAAAGATACTACAAAAGATAGGAATTGAAGGAAACTTTCTCAACATGAAAAATGCCATATATGAAAAACCCACAGCTAACATTGTACTCAGTGGTGAAAGACTGTAAGCTTTCCCGTTGAGATCAGGAACAAGACAAGGATGCCCACTATTACCACTGTTGTTCAATATAATGCTAGAAGTTCTAGCTAGAGCAATCAGGCAAGAAAAGGAAATAAAAGGCATCCAAATCAGAAAGCAAGAAGTAAAAGTTTAGATATTCGCAGATGATATGTTGCTGTATCTAGAAAGTCCCCCAAAATCCACAACAAAGCTGCTAGAGCTAATAAAGGATTTCAGTAGTGTGTCAGGATACAAGAACAATATGCAAAAATCAGTGGTGTTTCTGTACAACCATAATGCACAATCTGAGGAGGAAGTCAGGAAAAAATTCCATTTACAAAAGCAACTAAAAGAATCAAATATTTAAGAATAAACTAACCAAGAATGTAAAGCACATTTATTCAGAAAATTACAATGCATTGTTAAAAGATACCAAAAAAGACCTAAATAATTGGAAGAACATTCCATTCTCATGGATTGGAAGACTAAATATCATTAAGATGTCAATTCTATCCAACTTGATATACATATTCAATGCAATCCCAATAAAAATTCCACCAGCATTTTCTAAACAAATGAAAACACAATTAACAAATTTATCTGGAAGGGTAAGAGGCCCCGATAGCCAGAAACATCTTAAAAGGAAAAGTGAGGTTGGAGAACTTTGACTTCCAGACTTTAAATCATATTAGCTAGCTACAATGGTAAAATCAGCATGGTATTGGCATAAAAGTAGAAACACAGTCCGAATTGATGGTTCAGAAACAGACCTCACATCTATGACCAAGTGATTTTTAGACAAGCATGTCAAACCCACCCAGCTCAGGCAGAACAGTTTCTTCAACAGATAGTGCTGGAAGAACTGGATATCCATAGCCAAAAGAAAGAAGGAGGACCGCTATCTTACACCCTATATAAAAATTAACTCAAAATGGATCAAAGATATAAATATAAAAGGAAGAATCATAAAGCTCCTAGAAGAAAATTTAGGGAAACATCTTCAAGACCTCACCAGGTCATGTAGAGGGTGCATTCTTAAACTTTACACCAAAAGCACAAGCATCGAAAGGAAACATGGATAAATGGGACTTCCTCAAACTTAAACACTTTTTTGATTCAAATGACTTTGTCAAGAAGGTGAAAAGGCAGCCCACTCAATGGGATAATATATTTGAAAACCACATATCTGATAGGAGTTTGCTTTCCATTCTATATAAAGAGATCATACAGCTCAACAATAAAAGAGAAAGCAAACCAATTTTTTTAAATGGGCAAAAGATTTAAATAAACATTTCTCCAAAAAGGAAATACAAATGGCCAAAAAGCACATGAAAAAAGTGTTCCATATCACTAGCTATTAAGGAAATGGAAATCAAGACAACAATGAGATATCATCTTACACTACATAGAATGGCCCTTATTAAAAAAAAAAACAAAAAACAGAAAACACTAAGTGCTGGAGACAATGTAGAGAAATAGGAACACTCCTTCATTGTTGGTGGAATTGTAAAATGGTGCATTCTCTATGGAGGATAGTTTGATGGTTTCTCAGGAAGTTATAGAACTGCTATATGATCCAGCAATTCCTTTTCTAGGAATATATCCAGAAGAACTAAAAACTGTGACACAGACATCTGTACACCGATGTTCATAGAGGCATTATTCACAATTGCCAATAGATGGAAATAACTCATGTCCATCAACCAATGAATGTATAAACAAAATGTGGTATATACTTACTATGGAATACTAAGCTGCAGTAAGAAGAAATGAAATTGGGACACATATGATAACATGGATGAATCTTGAAGACATTGTGCTAAGTAAAGTAAGCCAGACACAAAAGGACAAATATTGTGTGGTCTCATTAATATGAACTAAATATGAAAAATAAACACATGGAGTTAAAACCTAGAGTATAGGTTATTCAAAGATAAGAGGAGGGTAGAGAAGAACTACTGATGCCTAATGTATGTAGAAGTTTTAATTAACTTGACTGTAAAAGTGTGGAAATGAATAGAGTCGATGGTAACACTTTATAGAGTAGCAGCTGGTTTATAAATGGGATTGTGGCTGAAAAAGGTAGTCTAGGGGTGTAAATGTCTATTGAAAGAAAGCTAGAGAATAATCTAGGGACTGAATAACACAGTGGTGGATGAGAATTGTGGCTGATGGTACAGATGCAAGAGTGTTCTTTGAGCTAGAGCGGATGTACGTCACTATTGCAGGGTGGTGGGAATGTGGAGAAGCATGGGAAAAAGACAATTAATGTAACCTATGGACTATAGTTAACAGCAATACTGTAATATTCTTGCATCAGTGCCAAAGATGAACTGTGATAATAGAGGGGTATGGAAAAAATATACCAAATATACACTATGGACCATAGTTAGCAGTAAGAGTGTGATGATGTTATCTCTTAATCTGTAACAAATGTTCTGCAATGGTGTGGTGTGGTGGTGAAGGGGTGTTGTATGGGAATTCTGCACATGTTGCATGATTGTAAGTTCACAACCTCTGTAATAAAAATATATTTTAAAAAATAATGGGGTGGATTGAGGGAAAAATACACAAATGTAAGATATGGTCTATAGTTATTAAGTAATATTTTGACAGTGCTCTTACATAGTTTACAAAAAATGTTTCACAACAATGCAAGGTGTTGGTGGAAGGGTGATGTATGGGACCGCTGTGTGATGTTATGCATGTTTATTTTGTAAGTTCAACTTTTACTGTACACTTATTGTTTATGTATGTTCGTGTATGAATGATACACTTCAATAAAAAATATATTTTAAAAAGACAGTGATCTTCAGAAAGTATTTTTTAAAAAGGCTTTTTATGCTGCTTTTAAGAGACATATCTAAATTTTAAGAATTCAAAAAGGTTCAAAGAAAAAGATAGAAAAAACCTATCAGGGGAACCAGCTGTGGCTCAATTGGTAGTGCCCTGGTTTACCACATGGGATGCCCAGGTTCGGTTCCTGGGGCTTCCTCTAGAAGGCAGGCCACCTCAAGAAGGCAAGCTGCCGTGAGCAGGCAAGCCACCACAAGCTAGGCAGGCCACTGCGAGCAAGGCAAGCCACCGCGAGCAGGCAAGCCACCGCGCGGTGAGCTGACTCGGCGGGATGCCGCAACAGGGGGAAACAAGCAGACACAGAAGAACGCAAAAAGCAAAAATGAACACAGCAAGAACAAGCAGCAAGGGGGGGATATATAAATAAATAAATAAATAAATCTTTAAAAAAAAAAAAGAAAGAAAAAACATATGATATAAAACTACCTTGAAAAGCTATCACTATTTTTATCAAAGTAGATTTTGTCTTTGTTTTTGTTTTCAAAGTAGATTTTAAAATAGAAAGCATTACTAGATACTTTTTAAAATATACTTCATAATGACAATGACAAAAGCTCATTTCACACAGGGTAATTCGTTATGACCAAGAGGAGTTTATCACAGGAATATAGAGCTGGTTTGATCTTTTAAAAATAAATCAGGGCAATTCATCACATTAACAGAATAAGAAAGAAAATTATATTATACTTCATTATAGGCAGCAAAGCATTTTATAAAATTTAATATACATTCATGTGTTTTGTTTTGTTTAAAAAAAAAAAGCAGAATTCTTAGCACATTAGAAAGAGAAAGGATGCTCTTTGATCTGGTAATAGATGTCTAAAAACATCCCCAAATCAACAAAAAATACTTAATGATAAAATGTTGAAAGTTTTTCGTCTGAGATCAGGACAAGATAAGGATGTCCATTTTTACCACTTCTATTCAGTGTTGAATAGGTCCTAGGCAGTGCAAAAGGCTAGAAAAATAAATAAAAGGTATAAAGACTGAAAAAGAAGAAATAAAACTGTCATTATTCACAGATTACCTTATAGCATGCACAGAAAATCTGAAAGAATCTACAAATAAACTTTTAAAATTAGTAAGTGAATTCAGCAAGGTCACTGGCATATGGTCACTATACAAATATTATTCATATATTTATATAACAAAAATAAATCATTAGAAACAAATTTTTAAAAATGTTATTTCTTTGGAAGTACTGATACTACTTATAGTAGCACTGAAAACATCAAATACTTAGGAATAAATCTAACAAGATATATAAGACCCATACACAAAATACTCAAAACAATATTGAGAATAATGAAAGAGCTAAATAAATAACTATATCATGTTCTTGCATAAGGACACTCAATATTCTAAAACTGTAATTTGCCCCCAAATTGATATATAAATTCAATGCAATCCCAAGCAAAATCCCTGTAAAATTTTCTTTAAAAATTGACAAGATGATTCTAAGAGTTGTATAGTCAAGACCATCTTGTGAATGGTACTGCCAGATATCAAGACTTTTTAATAAAACTACAGTAATTAAGACAGTATGGGATTGGTACAAGGATAGGTAAACAGGCCAATGGAACAAAATAGGGAATTTAGAAATAGCCCAACATGTGTGGACACTTGATTTAAGACCAAGATGGCACTTCAGAGAAGTAGAGAAAAGATGTTGTTTGTTTGTTTGGGTTTTTTTTTTTTTTAATAAATCATGTTCGGTCAGTTGGATATCTATAGGGAAAAAAATTATTCTTGACCCCTATCATATACCATACACAAAACTATCTCTTCCTGTTGGTCTATACATCAATATGTGAAAGCCTAAAGTTATAAATCTTCTAGAAAATATCTGTTTGACCTTTAGGTAAGGAAGATATCTTATACAGGACAGGAAAAGCACTATCCATAAAGTAAAAAACTGATAAATTAAGAACGTCTTTACATAAGAAGAAACCATTACAAAAGTAAAAAGCCAATTTTTAAAAATGACAGGAGATTCAAACAAGCACCTCACAAAAGAAGAAATCCTGATGGATGGTAAATACCTGAAAAGATGCTTAACCTATTAGTCTTCAAATAAATGCAAATTAAAGCTCCAACGAGACTACTATTTACCTGCCTAAGGGCTAAAACTAAAAAAGATTGACAGTACGAAATGCTGGTAAGGATGACGAGCACGTGGAACTCTCATTTATTGCCTATAGGATTATAAATTGGTTAAACCACTTTGGGAAATTGTCTGGCAGCATCTACTAAAGCTGAATATATTCATAACCTCTAACCCAGCAAGTTCCACATCTAAGTAGAGTGGCATTTCCAACAGAATTGCATATGTGCCCCCAAAAGACATCTACAAGAATGTTCATGGCAACATTATTCTTAATAGCTCAAAACTAGAAACTACTCAAAGTCTATCAACAGAAAAATAGAGAAATAAGTTGTAGTGGAATCACATAGTAGAACACTATGAAAATGAAACTACAGCAATGAAAAATGAACAATCTACAGCAATGTACAATAGCATGGATGGATCTCACAAACATAATGTTGAGCAAAAGAAGCCAGACACAAAACAATACATTCTGTTGATTCCTATTATCTAAAATTCAAAACAAGACAAACCTCAGATCTGTGTTGTTAGCAGTCAAGATAGTGGTAAACTTTAATGAGGAGGGAGGAGAGACACAAGGGTATCTTCTCAGATGTTATTAATTGTCTTAACCTAGGTGATAGTGACATGGATTTCTTTTTATGATCATCCCTTTATGTTTTGAGCATTTGTCTGTATGTATGTTAGTCTTTGATTCACAAGTTTCCACAGCAGCTTACTCTGGATCCCTGAGCTGAAGGCTTTCAGTAGTAGGTTAGGGTGGGCAAGACAGTGAGTGGATATATCTTTCATTGCTAAATGAAACTGGGGCTGAGTACAACCTCTACTGCTCTTCAGGCTATCCAGCTATCACTCAAGTTCATGTCCTGGAGCAGGAGAG
Source organism: Chaetophractus vellerosus (assembly GCA_004027955.1). Lineage (NCBI taxonomy): Eukaryota > Metazoa > Chordata > Mammalia > Cingulata > Chlamyphoridae > Chaetophractus > Chaetophractus vellerosus. Next base: position 12,853 of record PVKH010008901.1, on the reverse strand, counting down.
CCTGAGATCCTCAGTGTAGCAGAGAATATCTGTGGTGCTCATGTTCAGTGGAAGGAAGGGGCAGCCCACTGCAGGGGAGTACAGTGAGGGAGGTGGGCTGATTCTCTCCTAGTTATTGAAGCATCTCCTGAGCCATTAAATATTATTCCCTTATCTAATGCATGTAATCATTCTATCTAGAAGCAAGTGGGGAAAAAAACAGATATTGTTTTAAAGTGGAATTAGCAATAGAGGGCCCTAATAATGGAACTGCTTTTCCAATCTTTATGAATGAGTTATGGCTACAGCTTGATCTTTTCATCAGTTTGTGTTATTAGAGTTTGTGATATTAGAAAAATACTGCCTATAACATCCAAGAACACAGAATGCTTCCAAGGTATCATTGGTTAAGTATGGAAAGTTAATTTGGCATTTACTTAAGTCATTTAAGGCTATAATTTTTATGACCATAAAATGGATTTCTTCTCCCTCTTATGACAGCTGGCTTATATCAAGATAAGGGATTAGAGATTGGGAGGTTATAAATATGAAGTCTCTTTAGTGTCATATTTCTAAATAAAGGAAAACATTATGCTTTGTAATGTACCTATCTTTTTTTTTTAGGAGCATAAAATACACTTTATTTCTTGCACCTTGCTTTTTTTTCACTAGAAACTTTTTCCATTTATGAATATGTTAAACAAACTATGTTTTCTTGAGATAAAGGGAGACTTGAATCTAAAAGACTGAAAGGGCTCACTATGTTCTAAGGAAAAGGAAAATAGAGAATAAGGCCAAGACATGTTGGTGGAGTCACTAAATTTCTAGAATTAAAAAAACATGTTTTCCACTTCTGGAAGACAGATCTATATATTGGCAAATCTGTCTAATAGAGTTACAGATCCACAGACCCACTGGGGCAGGGGTGGGGATAGCGTTTAGAATGAAAGAAACAGAAAAAAAAATCATGGAATTGAAGAATAATCCAGTCTTTAGATACAAAGAGTCTTTACCAAATATTGAGCAAGATTAATGGGGGGTCAGGAGGGAACCCCACATAGTATAAATTCTGATCTCCAAGAATACAATTATTTTTAAAAACCTAAAAATATATATTAAGAAGAAAAAAGAAAAATATGATTACCAGCAAAGAATCAAGAATCAAATTAGCATCATATTTCTCATTTGCAAACTTGATACTAGATAGCAATAAAGCAGATCTTTGTAGTTCTATAGAAAAATTATTTTGAATTGAGAAGTTTACACAGAAATTATCATTCAAATATCAGCCTCTCCCCCCCGCCCCAAAAAGTGAGAAAGGGTGAATGAAACAAAGATGGCAGGATGTTGCCAATTATTGAATGTGGGTGATGGGTTCATGTTGGTTCATTTTGCTATTATTGTCTTTTTTTTTTTTAGATTTATTTTTTATTTTCTGCTTTTTGTCTCCCCACCCCCCCTGTGGTGACGTGCCGAGTCAGCTTCACTGGTGAGCGGTGGCCTTGCCCACTCGCGGGCGGCTTGCCCCACTTGCGGATGGCTCTGCCCTGCCCACGGGTAGCTCCACTCTGCTCGCAGGCGACTCTGCTCTGCCCATGGTGGCTTTGCCCTGCCCGTGGCGGCTTTTGCCCTGCCCATGGCGGCTCTGCCCCACCCACAGCGGCTTTTGCCTTCTCAAGCGGTCTGCCCGCCCGGAGAGGTCCCGGGGACTGAACCCAGGGCCTCCCATGTGGTAAACCGGTGCCCTATCCACTGGGCTATACAACCGGCCCCTATTGTCTTTTTTTATATGTTTAAAAATGTCTATAATAAAATGTTAAAAAGAGAAACTAGGTAATGGATGTAGCTCATTGGTTGAGTGCCTGCTTCCCATGTACATGGTCCCAGGGCTGGAGGCGGCGGGGCCATCAGTGGCCTGGGCTGGCACTTTCCTGCAGTTCCTGAGAGCTTCTTGCCCCTCTCTTGTCCCAAAACAGCCTTGTCAGGTTACGAGGCAACCCAGAGGCTCTTTGATGACCACTGTGTGACTATGTAATCTTTACCTTGTTGTAAAAACCTCCTGACTGGCCCCACCCATACCCCCTTACCCTGTTTTACAACTTTGAAGTCCTGTGATCACTGTACAACCCCTTAATGTTTATTAATGAAGGAATTTGAGTCACCCCAGAACCCACCCCAATTCCTAAGCTATTTTGCTAGGCAAAGGGATATCTGACCCCTGTACCTATCTTCTTGCACTTACAAATCTATAAAACAAGGTGCTTTTGTCTGCTTTTTATTTTCCCAATGTCATATCCTATAATTTATGAGCTAATCTGTTTTTTAAAATAAATATCAACGTATTAGTCACTGAAAGGGGTGCTGATGCAAAATAACAAAAATCTGTTGGCTTTTATAAAGGGTATTTATTTGGGGTAGAAGCTTACAGTCACCAGGCCGTAAAGCATAAGTTACTTCCCTCACCAAAGTCTGTTGCCATGTGTTGGAGCAAGATGGCTGCCAATGTCTGCAAGGGTTCAGCCTCCCTCTTCCTCTTAAGGTTCTGTGGTCCCAGCTTCTTCCAATATCAGCTGTAGGCTGGGATAAGTCTCTTCTCTCTCCCCAGGCTCGTTCCTCTCCAGGCTTAACGGCTCTGTTCTCTCCACAAGGTCAGCTGTAGAATATCAGGCTCTCGCTCTTCCCAGGGCCTCTGCTGCATCTACTTCTCTGTGTATGTACTTCCTGGGGCTCCAGCTCAAAAACTCCAACTAACTCCTGTGCCTTGTCATTTTCTTTTGGTGGGCAGGGACTCAATGTCCCACTGATGTGGCCCAATCAAAGCCCTAACCATAATTTAATCAAGTAAAAGTGAAACCTCTGAATTCAATACAATCTAAAGGTTATCACTTGCCCAGAGGAGCAGACCAGTTTACAAACATAACCAATATTTCTTTTTGGAATTCATCAATAATATCAAACTGCCACATCAATATATAGCATTAATAAAATATTTTAACTCATTTTGACATTTAAGCATATTATTCTTATAAGCAAAAGTCATTTAGTTTTTATTTTTAATCCTTTTACTATCTCAGGCAGTCTAATAATAATGTACTGTATTCTCTGTGGTCATTTCAGCTATCTAATGAGTTGCTAACAATTTTACTTGTTTTTCTCATAATGTTGACCTTAATCAATTAATTTTACCATATTTATTTCAAGTCAAGAAAAGTAAAGTATAAAGTAAGCAGAACCATTTAGTTCAACAGAGGCCTTTTAATAATTCTATATAACATTTTTATTTTCTAAACTTAGCTTATTCAGCAAAAGTCTGTAGTATCACTGAAAGGAGCACATTTCAAAAAAAGACTACAGATCAGTGGATGGGTTTATTATTCTCACCATCTAGGTCTTTTTTTTTTTTTCTTCTCAACCCCTAAAGAGAATTAATAAGGAATTGAAATCTAAGATCCATATTTGAAATATATGTCTTATCCCTCAGCTAATTTGTTTCTGAGTCTTCAAATATTACTATGATATTATGATATTGATAATCTTATATTCTCTTTCTTCCTCTCCTCCCCTCTCTTTCCTCTTTTCCTCCCCATCTCATACTTCTCCCCCCAACTCCCACTTCTAAATCCTTCTATGTCCCTGAAGCTATCCCGGTCTTCTAGTCATACCTCAAGCTATACAGGACAGTAGTTTACCAAGAGTAGCCCGCTGCTATCGACATAATCGCTTGCCTGTTGTATGTTGGAAGAACTCAAGAAGCAGTACCCTACTCCTCCGATCTGGAGGATTCCATGGAAAGGGAGTAGTTGGTCTTTTCAAATCTCAGAACTCCCCTCAGGCAGGTAAGCATTTTTTTACAGCATGAGTAAGATCCTTTCACTTCAGAGTATTCCTAAGCATAAAGAAAATAAAATCCAGGAATGCCAATTGTGCCATTTCTTTAAGCCTCTCTCACATATAGACTTTTCCACTGTGCTACATACACAGCTTAAACAAGAACCATACTTTGACAATGTGGGGCTCTACCTTGAATTTGACATCCTTTTTAATAATGTCTGGTCTGTATTTGGATATTAATCAAAATGAACATCATAGAGTCTTTGACTCTTAATTCTTGCAAACCAGAGTATCCACAGGTAGAAACTAGATTATACCAATCCTTTCCCTTCCTTCTGGGAAGCATCCAATATACTTAATACCTTCAGAAGCAAATTGGGATTGCTAAGAGATATCCTATCTCATTCCTACAAGACACAGACAAACACGCAAGGCAACAAACTAGTAACCAAAAATGCTGCTTTAGGAGCACTCAGGCAAAGAGATTTTTAGGGAGTTAGGGAGTGACCAACATAAGAAACAGATATTAGGTGCTACCGTCCCTCCCTTTGCTGAGGATATTTTGTTTTATTTTATTTTATTATTTTATTTTATATTTTATTTTTTGCTGAGGATATTTTTAGTAGCACCATGTCTGAGGTCTTGAAGTCAGGAGCTATATTTTGCTACTTTTTCTCATAGCTTTTAGCTCACAGCAGATGTTCAATAGAATTAAACAATTGATCGCTAAATCAGATTGAATTTAGGGATGTCTGCATTCTTTTCCTTTGGGAAAAGAGTTAACTTAAGTTTTGTGGTTCAGCAGATAGAGCCATTTGTTTTTTGATATCTCCTATTTATTCTCATCCATTTTCCTCCTGAAAGGTTGCCAGTATGTCTTTGATCAATCAGCTGACTGAGGGTAGCACACACACAACTCTATATTATTTCCCTGGCCTTGGAATCTAACCACAGGTGTAATTGACAGCAATTGGCTTTTAACTATTTCCTCCTTGAGGAATCCTCCCAAGCTCCATTGTTGGTATAATAGAGCACAAGTATGTGTAAGTTACATAAAGCAAGTTAATGGTTTCAGGAGAATTGATGAACATATCAATGAGCATTTAGTTGGAAAATTTTGAAACTATTTTTTCCACTGGTTTCTGATTTTTTAATCAAATATGTATTTACCATTTTTCATATATTTGAGCCCACACATTTGTTCAAATTTTAATATCTTTGAAATCATGATGCATCTTACATTTGATATGATAGGAAAGAATTGTGTCATAGTTCAATTGACAGGTTTTTTTTCCTTTAGTGCAATCAATAACAGAGCCCCTTAAAATTGGTGTCATCTTAGAGTTGATAAAATATAATAACGCTAGTTATTTATTTTCTTTCAGGTTTCAATAAAATTGATTAATATCGATTGTCCTTCTAGTGAATCCATCTCTGATACCTCTTAAAAAGAGCCTGGGCCAATTCCAGTGATATACTTTTGCTCCACAAACCAGACTCTTATACACCTCAAGGCCAGAATTGCTCTCTCAATTGTTTCCATTTGTGCATACTTTTTGCTCCTCTTTCAGAAGCACCAAGAAATCTAGCAGTGGTTTAGAAGCACCAAGGGATCTCCCATTTTCCTACACCCTCCCCCTCAACAAACCCCTAACAAATTCATGCCCCTGTTAGGCATGAGCAGCAGTATTAGAATAAAGCTATTGGGTTTGGGGGAATGCTCACCTCTGCTCATTTCAGGATGCCAAGGAAACCCCCTTCATCCTCTACTCCCAAACAATATCATGAGCCATATGGTTAGGGGAGAAGATCTGGGGGATTGCTCATTTTAAGGTGATTAGATATTGAGAAGCTACATCTATGCTTGGAAGGATAGCCTTGTGTTAGTTTTCTTGTGCTTCTTCTGGGAGGAGGATGAGTCAATTAAGAAGAAGGTGTGGTGAAACTAGCATCATAGAAATATTAGTCATTTAATAGATGGGGGTTTTGTATGGGACTAGTTTCTATATTTGGGTGTGGTCAACTTAAAGACTATATAGACAAAGAATAAGCAAAAAAAACCATATATATATATATATATGGATACAGTTTGTTTTATTCCATATCTTTTCCTTTAACAGCTCCTACATCCTCTTTAGAGTCCTCCAGTAGCATTGAACAAGAAAAATACTTGCAAGCATTACTGAATGCAGTTTCTGTCCATCAGAAACTCAGTGGCAACAACACTCTTACTGTCAGGCCAGCACTTGTTCTGTCTCCTGGTAAGATTTGATAATACTTTTCTTTTTGACATCTATGAAAGGTCACATATGTTTCTAGGGTTAGTCTCTTCAGTCATTTGCACCATTCCTGTAACATGACCCCTTAAAGTTTTACCCTGTAGGGCTATAACTTTAGCTTCTTTTACTTAGGAACCAAGATACCACTACTAATGTCTAGTAAAGAGTAATTACATTTTGAGATTCAATTATTTCCTTTTTTAAATAGTAATAAATAAAATCATTGAGGTTTTCCCTCTATTTTCTGTTTTATATAGACACTAAAATATTAAGAATTTGAATGTATAAGTTGAACATATGTTTACTAAATGTTTATTTATTAAAGTTGTCATGCTTAAGTTTGATATTCCCCAAATTTCTAAACAGCATTTTATGATTATCAGTAAAGTTTTTTTTCCACTAGATTTGGATGAAGCCATTAAGACTTGTACTAATATTCTGTTTCAGTTATCATGTGATGGAACCCCAAAGGGTTCATGTAGAGGTAACCCTAATGTGTTAGACACAGGAGCATGTGACTTGAGAAGTTGGTTTCCTTGGCTTAATCAGCTATTTGAATTAGCGCAACATAAGCAGAGAGTGGCTTTTCCTGTAAAGTAACACCATGCATGCTTGCTTCATTTATCATTCTCTGATTGCTTTTGCCAAACCTAACTCTCTATAATCTTGCATATGTGTGTTATCTCGGATGAAGTAATAACATTGCCTTGTTATCTCTAATAAAGCCTTGGGTACTTAAAAAGTACAGTGTTTGGCAGCAATTAGACATGCTAGACATGAAGATAAATTTTTTGTCATTTGAGTAATGTTAACCCAAACGACATGGTTTTTGTTCTTCTTTTTGACTGACTTTAGGGACTGAAAGGAGGACTTCAAGAATGTCCACTGTGCTTAAACAGGTAGTGCCAGGACATTTGGATGTAAACCCATCCAATAGCTTTGCTCGAGGAGGTTAGTAAGATTGATTTTATAACTTGGCACTGGTATAAGCTTAAAAGCAGAAACGTTTTTCTAGATAGTGTATACCTTAAATCAACAAATTATGGTTCAAATTGTTCTTAATTACCTTTTTCAAATGAATGATCAAGTTTATTACTAGTATGATGACAATAGGTATAATAATTGCTGACGTCTTAGATATTAATGAGTTTTTGAAGCATAGGAGATGAGGGAAGCTTGTCTGAATGATGGGTCAGCCTTGGGAAGATTCCCTGATGCTCCAGGTTTGTAGAGCAGAAAGACTAATCACAAAAGTTTCAAAAGTTAAGGAGAAGTGATGCCAGATCGAAGGGCTATGTATCCTATTCTTGTTATTTTTATTCCTGACCTCTGAAATGCTATCTTGGAGAATAAGATAGAATGATATCCAGGTTACTCTTATTCATTCTGGGTTGTAGCTATTGTCATGAGGAATTAGAGGAGAAAGGCTGAGTGTCAGCTTTTTTAAGTTCCAAAGAATGGTCCACTTTGTTCTCTGGGAGTTTATGTGAGATTCTTTGACATCTCAGAGGAAAGTCCAGGCTAGTTATCTTGATTATAATGTCCTACTGCTTCACAATGAAGTCAAAGAATCTTAGACTCTTCCTCTCACTCCCATACAATGCTGAATCCCTTTGAAAATGTACCATGTAAATAATCTTGGTTTTACTTGAGCATGACCAGCAATGGGAAACTCACTTCTTTCCACTTCTTGCATTTTTAAACAGCTCTATTTGTTAGAAAGTTCTTTTCATACTGATCCACCATCATGTAACTTTTACATTTTGGCCCTAGCTTGGCCCACTGAAGTTACAAAATAGGTCTAATCTTCCACACTACAATCCTTCAGACCTGAAAACTGTTGTCATGTTTTCTCTCTTCTTTCACTAACTTAAACATCCCCAATTCAAATCATTGTAATCCACTCACCATCCTTATCATTCTGTGAACTCTTCACAGAATTGAACCTAGCACTCCAGTCATTCATGCAGCCTAAGAATACATTTGATATGGGGACAGCCCCATCATTAGGTTGACCCATATTGAGATAAATATCATTTAAAAATCCCTACATCTGCTTCACATGTGCTGCTGTTATTAACAATATTCTGGCCTTGAGGGTTGGTTTTTGGACTGAGGGTTGGTAATAATATACTATGTACTGTACTGTAAAATGTACTATACCTATAAAATTTCATCTTTTTGTATGTGTGCTATTATTTTAGGTCTGTGGATTCTGATTCTATCTACCATTGTATTCAATGTTTTTCCAAGCCTCTTTTCATCTATAGATTTGATCACTGTTTAAAAAAACGGTCAAGCAAGCTAGAGCTAAGAACGAAAGCATGCAGCATATACATAATAGAGAAGCCTCCCTGAAAATAAACTATCAGTGAATTCTCCTACTCTAACCTCAACATCTCTTTTCCTTCTCTCCTTTACTGGGTCTGTACAAAGTGGAGGGAACAACCACGGTGCTTGTGTATACAGACATATTCATTTTATTTCACAGTTCAGGTAGCACTAAGTCACAATGCAAAATGTATATATACTAAAACAAGTTTCACGGAACAGTATTCATACCACATTCGATGTACATAATGCTTTCAATTCTATTCTGTTTCACTTTTTAAAAAATACTGTTTTGACCTACTAAAGTGATCTCACCATCTACCAAGGTAAATCCTGTAGTTCTGAAAACACTATACTAGGTCCTTTGCCTAGTGTAAAAAATTGCTCAGGATAAGTACTTGATACTTAAGAGTCACCAGGAAATCTCAGTATATCTCACCACCACCACCACCAATGCAGTAGTGTAATGCCTTTGATTAACATGATTTCCAGATAAGATTACAGTATAGACCATTTTCTTTTTTTAAAAAAGATTTATTTATTTATCCCCCCCCCCCCATTGTTTTGTGCTCACTGTCTGCTCTCTGTGCGTTCTTCTGTGTCTGCTTGTCTTCTCTTTAGGCGGCACCAGGAACTGATCCTGGGACCTTCCGGAATGGGAGAGAGGCGCTCGATCTCTTGTGCCACCTCAGCTCCCTGGTCTGCTGCATCTCTTATTGTCTCTCCACCGTGTCTCTTTTTGTTGTGTCATCTTGCTGGGCCAGCTTACTGTGCGGGCCAGCTTGCCTTTCACCAGGAGGCCCTGGGAATCGAACCCTGGACCTCCTATTTGGTAGACGGGAGCCCAATCACTTGAGCCGCATCCGTTTCCCTAGACCATTTTCTTATTGCTGATTTTCTGCTGATAAACACTTGGCAGTTTTTCATTAATGAGTCTCTGTTTGGGGAGATGCTTAATGTTTTGTATTTAATCTTTCTTTCAAATCATAATGTATTGATTTGCAAAAGAAAATAATCAACAACTATGGTCAGCACCTATATTTAAGGCTTTTGACTAAGTATCAGGATGGATATAACAGTAAACATGGTTAGGTCCCTGCCCTTGAGAGCATGCAATCTAGTAGAGTAAAAGAATGTGCAAATAATCACAATGCTGTGTGATAAGAATTCAAATAGAGCTGTTGGAGAACAGACAGGAATTGCCTCTCCCAGGAGTTAACATTATACCTGGAGTTTAAGGGATAAGTAGGAGTTTGTCAGGGACCAGCATAAGAAAGTAAGATGTATTCAGGGAGCAGTGTCTCAGAATCAGGAACCACTAATGGTCAGTGTAATCATCTTAGTGGATTCCAGTGGAAAAACACAAGACCTCAGCAGAAAGGAGAATAGTTGGCCAGCACACTGGAGGCCTTGTACCTCTGACATGGCATCCCAGGTGCTTGTTCTGTCTTGCCATAGCATTCTCTGTATGCCCTCAGCCAGCGCCTCTGCAGCCCTTAACTTTCCAACTTATATTGGGCACTGACAGCTTAAAGCCATCAACGCCCTTCATATCCTGTCTCCAAAGGAGTGAAGCAGGTATGAAAAATCACTTCTAAAGATTTTCTTTTATCAAGTTATATCATATATTATGCAATTTTGCAATGTATAGCTTAATAATACTTGTGTTAAAGTCTGCAATCCAGAATAAATACAAATCATTTCCCTTAGTTGATTTGAGCAATTCCTTTGCTCAGGAAATGATGTGATGTAACTTACTGCTAACCATTTTTGTTGTTACCAGGTAGGTATGTCATAGTCAAGAAGAACTTTCTCTCTGTCAGAAAAAAAACAAAACAAAACAAAAAAGCAAACAAACAAAATAAAACAGTATTACTCAAATTACAAAAGCATTATCTCTAATACTGCCTATCATTTTAGATAAAGTAGGGATTTCAGGAGAAATCATTACTTCGATCATTACAAGCTGTAGTGTTAGTGGTATTGGGTATTGTCATAGGATCATGAATTTTTGCTGCTCATAACTATGTACTGATGGAAAATAAATGTAATTTTTAAATGAAAAGAGAAGAAGGAAGATAGTGTGGCAATGCTTAATGCTCTATTGCAAAAACATGCCCTTAGTTATTCCAAATGGTTGCTAGAGCTTTCATTGTTTACCAGTGTGATGGCCTTGCTCAAAGAACAAATGTTTTGAATAACACATAGCATTTGCCAATCAGCCTCCATAAATACTCAGGCCAATGTATTCCTAATGTTTACAACCTGCCAAATTCCTTAATTTTATAATATAAATTTGTTTCTCACTGAATGAAAATTTTCAAAAGCTTATTCCATTTGGTATAATTTTTTTAGTGGCGCCTTGTGCTATGCTGTCCATTTCATTTTGCTTACAATATTTATAAATAGATGCTGAAATTTCATTTAACAGGCACTTAATTCATTTTTTTCGTGTGACTGTGCAGCTTTTTATTTGTTAATTACATCTTCTACTTTTATTATATTTACATTTTCCCCTATGTTAATTTAATTAAAAATTAATCTATTTCTTCTCTTACTCAATCTGCTCTGATGTTTGCTGCTATATACATTCCATTCCTCCTTCTGTCTTTAATCTTACCTACCAGCGCTTGGGTACAGAGATAAATGTTTTACTCAGTCAAATCCCAAAACTTCAGCTAAGGGAAGAGTGAATAATCAAGGTACTGTATTAACTGTCCTGATGTGTCACTTTTTAGAATCATCTTCACATGAAAGCATATTTGTTACAAGTGACTTTTTCTACATTTGTTTGTCAAATTATATCTTTTATTCTCATCTATACTCTGAATTTCCTCTGTGATTCCATTTACAAAATCTTTAAAAATTAAATTTGACACAATACTTAAAAAGAGTTCATACAGAGAAAGATTCACCATGTTAAGCAGAAATCACCCAGCAAACCTTTTCTTGGGAACTGGTCTTCTGAGCCCATAAAGGCTGATAAAAAGAAGCAGACATAACATTGTCATGGTGATTTATAGTCACCTGGAAACATTGATTTAATATTTGATTAACATAAAGATTTTTAATCTTTAACAAAGATTAAAGAACATTTCCAAATCTAGAGAAGAAAATCCATTTTAGGGAAATAGTTACAGAGTCCTATACCTCTGACACCCCATCATGGGAATGAACACCAGAATATACAGGCATTTATAAGGAACTCTTGTTTTAAAGATGCTACAATGCTAGTCATATTTGAGAATTGGTATTTTCCATTGTTTTTGGGTATTTAATAGTTAGTAGTCTCACTTGCATTTAGAAATCCTTGATTTTTCTAATTATACTGATTAGCATAGGATTCTTCTAGAGGCTTAGGTTGGTCTTTCTTTTAGAAGATACCTGTTACCGATTGTACATTTTAAATAAAATCCCCTAAGAGTCAGTGAAATATACATTGTTAGATTTATAATTTCCCACTACTTTTCATGGAAACTGGGGGGGAAAAAACTATAATCTTTACTTGTATAGAATTACATCATTTTGATATGATATATAAATATCAATTCTAAATCCACCCTCAGATTTTAGTAGGTATAGTGAACTTCTACTTTATTTCTTGATCTAGATTTCTTGTTGAATTGTCTGAATAAAGCAGAAGAATATTCCTTGCTTCTGAATATTCCTGAGAAACTGGGTTACTCAACTTTCTTTTCCTTAGGCTTCATTATTCCCTTGTGCCCACATTTTTGTTTCTAGTGTCAATGTACTCTTTCTATTTATGGTTTCAGTATTTACTTATAAATGCTGAATTTGTATCAAATATAAAAATAGGATTGACTTGGGTGACTGCTTAGTTCGCTCCAAACCTACGATTGTGTGATTTTTAAAATGCTATATTGAATAATGCTTACATATTGCAAAAGTAAATGAAAAGTGATCAATATGATCCATCATTACTTAGATTCATTAACTTAGGCCATTACTTCTAAAACCATATCTACAGAGCTTTCACCTTTTTCCTTATTCAGTGTCTTCCCACATCAGATTATCTCACTCAACTCTTTTGGCTTTTATGAAGGTGTATGGGCAAGTCTTCGCTCTAGCACTCGCTTGATCAGCTCTCCAACATCCTTCATTGATGTTGGCGCCCGCCTGGCAGGCAAGGATCACTCGACCTCCTTTAGTAACAGCACCTACCTACAAAACCAACTCTTGAAACGCCAAGCAGCCCTTTACATATTTGGTGAAAAATCACAACTAAGGGTAAGATTTATTTTTCTTACTAGAAACTTTATGGATGCACTAAAGCAATGTATAAAACTCATCTCACAAACCAGCATTCCTAGAAATATTTTTGTAGTGTGGATTCTGGAATTAAGAATCAGTCTTGGGTAGAGAATGTGGCTCAAGTGGTTGAGTACTTGCTTCCCACATAGGAGGTCCTGGGT
>PVKH010008900.1:0-19170 GCA_004027955.1 Chaetophractus vellerosus | reverse complement strand
GGATTAACCACTTTGAACAGGGAGTCCTCAAAAGATATTCTCCCTTAGAGTCTTAGAATTTAAAGTAATTTAATATCAGGATAATTTGGTGTTTAAGGACACACACACACACAAAAATGCTCAACAAAAATACTACTAATAGAAGGGAAAATAAAAAACACAATTATGAATTATTACCCTGTAGTGTATCTTGAAAGAGAGGTTAATTACTACCTCCTTAACAATCAAACTCAGGAAGAATAAAGCTGGTTAGGGTACAAAAAAGCTAATTAGCATTTCTTCTTTTTTTAAAAAAAAAAAAATCAAAGGCATTTTGAACTTACATGGCAGTATGTCCTTATATCTGTTCTTTTTAACATTTTCTTCTTTTTCTCCAGTAGCTGTAGGATAAATCTTTTCTGTTCTATATTTGGTAGATAATCTTCTTAATCTCTTAAAATACAAAAAAAAAAAAAAGTTTAGCAAAACACTGGTATTTTCAAAATTTAATGGTTTTTAAATAGCTCTTTACTGCATTTGTTGACCCCAGTTACATACAACTCATGTTCCCATTCCCCTAAACTCACAATATTTTAAAGGATAAATTTATTTTTTAGCATAAGTGCAAACACAGGTTAATATTTATTCCAAATAAGAGCAGCAAAGAAGGGAACAACTATAATAAAAGTAATTTTATTTATAGAAATCATTAATAAGCTGTCAGACATTTAATTCAGTTCTTAACTTACTCATGTAATGTTTGTGTTTTAACTAAGAGTCCCAACAAACAGGTTTTAAAATGCCTAAAAGATTATGTGTAAGTTTTTTTAATTGTTCTCTCTATAAACCTTAAACACCCATGATGTGCCAGGCTCTTTGCAAGGCATAAGCTAATAATTATTTACAAGATACTGTAAAATAAAGTTCTTTCATATTGAATTGGAAATGTCCAACAAAGACCAATTCTGCTTATTCACTGCATTACAGAAGTGGTTTGTGGGTTAGTGACAAACTCTTACCACATATGGCAGTAGGGATGTTCCTTGGGCTGGAATATTTCTGCGTGTCAGTAATACACTTCCTGCTTTCAGAAACACTGAAAGTCAGCATTGTGAATTGTTTAAATTCTACTCAACTACACTGCTGAAATTTAATTTCAAAGGCACCTACTTTCTTTTAGTCTTAAAGACACATTGAAAGCATTCTGGTTTTACTATTCAACAAAGTTTTAAATAAAGGAAACGATAAAAAAGTCTGGTAATATTTAACTTTTTCACCAATTTATTTTTGCTATTTTAAGCAACTAAGAATGTTTAAGTCGATATTTTAAAAATACAGATAAACTTTAATGTAATATTATTGCCTTATTTTTGTTAGACTATACTTTAACGTACAGCCCCTGAAATAATCTTACAAATAGGCACTTATACATAGAATTGTAAACGTTTTGATTTTCTTTGAAAAACCTACTAAATTTTACCATCACTATCTTAGAGACCTAAAACAGGAATATACATTTTTTTAAGAAGACTTACTAAAACCTTGCTCTGCCTTGGCACAATGCCAAAATAAAACTCCCTAAATTTATGCTGCTATTTCCTGCGGTACTAAAGTTCTCAAAATACAATTAAGTGTGTTAGGGGGTAAAATGGCACTCAAAAGTAAATGAGAATGGGGAGTGGGTATAGCTCAGTGGTTGGGTGCCTGCTTCCCATATGTGGGGTCCCATGTTCAATCCCTGATACCTCCTCAAAAAAAAAAAGAAAAAGGTAAACGGCAAGTTGGTGAAGATGTAGGAAAACAAGAACTTAAATATAATGTGGGTGGAAAAGAACATTAGCACAACCTAAGAAGGGTAATTTGGCTATTAAAAATGCATATAACCCCCTTTAACCCTGGAAGTACAGTCTACAAATTTGTCCTCCAGATAAAAATGACACATATGTGAAATGATGTATGTGCAAAGTTATTTATTACAGTATTGTTTATAACAGCAAAAGACTGCAAATAATAAAAAAAAGTCAGTAATAAAGGACTGGCTAAATAGATTGTTTCATTCATTACAATCAAATATGATATAGCAGAAAAACAAATGAGGAAGCTATGTAGTATTATGGCAGCATCTCAAAAATGCAAGTGCAAAAGGCAGGAAACACAATAGTGTATATAATGCACCACAATTGTTGGAAAGAATTAAAAGTATATGTGTATTTGCTTATATGTATACATAAAATATTTCTGGAAGAGAAATAACAATGGTTGTCGGTGGGGAAGGGAAATAGATGGTGAAAGGTAAAGAATAACCATGGGAAATGGATGGGAAGGAGACTTCTTACTACATATCCTTTCACAATACCTTTTGGATTATGTGACTATTGCCTATTCAAAAGTTCAATTGTAAAAAAAAAAACATAAAGGGAAAGAAAAGATTCCTGATGATTTCATTACTCCATATTTAACAAAGATCCTCACAGTTCTTTACATATACACATTTTACATATTTACTCAGGAAGTTTTATCTTCTCTGCCCAAAGTATTCATTTTCTCATATAATGAACCTTGAGAACACTTTTATATCACAAATAAATATCTGTAATTTAAGTTTGGATTTTTATATATCCAGTTTTCTTAAAGTGTGACATGCCATGGGATGCTTTCTATATTTTCAAGCTTAAAATGAAGAAAGTTCTATTAATATAAAAGCCTACATAAGAAGTGTACTTAGAAATTGTCATACTCAAAACATCAATTGTTAGAGATACTAATCTCTAAAATAGTATAAATAAATCAAAGACAATCCATTAAACAGGTGAGGTTTCAAAAATATTTTGGCATCAAGAGAACTATACCTAAGTGTATTAATAATATATCCTCAAGTAAGGACTTAAGATTTATTTTGTACCAAAAAGAAGCCAGCTTTTTAGTTAACTAACTAAATTAAAATTCTGGATCTGCCACTTACTAGCTGTATGACACAATATATTTACACTCTTTGTGCTCACTTTCTATAATACGGGGATAAACCTATTACCAGTGCATAAAAAGGGCTCAGTAATGTTAAATTACCTGAAGGACTTGTTAAAATACAGAGTGCTGGGCCCAATGTCAAATTTTCTGATTCAGTAGTCCTGGGATGGAGCCTGAGAATTTACATTTTCAAAAAGTTTACAGAGGCTGCTGCTGCTGCTGTTTGAAAGTCATACTTTGAGACCTTAACTCAGGAGGAAGGCATATTGTAACTCCTAAGCATGGAGGAATAGAGATTGATTTTCAACAATTCTTAGATTCCTCTATAATTTATATACAGGTTTGCAGCCATCAAATAATTTTGAGAAAAGAGTTTTCCCAGGGGAGGGGAAATATGATGGGATAAAGGAGGAAAAATGTAGTTATCGTGTAGTGTTTTCACTCCCCAAAAAAGAGGGAGACCATGGTTCCCCAAAGTGCATGCTTGGGTTCAACCTCCAAGAGTTGCTGGGTCTCATAAAAATGGAAGACACACACACAGATAGAGGAACCCACCATATTTGATACTGCAATGTGAGAGAAAGGACTCCAGTTTTCGCCTACGGCTGAGCAGCAAGGAGAAAAGCCTCCAAGAGGCTGAAATAGCTGAGACCCAGGGAGAGATGAGCCATATGCCTGACAGCTTGCAGCTTAATGCAGGAAGAAAGCAGAGCAGTAAAGACTGACAGAGGAGGCCCAGAAAAAGACAAGCCTAGTTGCCCACAGCTGAGCTCTGTGAGGCAGATTCTGGAGAGGAAGGCAGAGACCTCAGCAGAGATCTGCAAGCCATATTACTTTGCCACTTAGCCGGACAACAGGACCAACAGTAGATGACTTTGGTGAGAAAGCTCCACTGATGGTGCCTTGATCTAGACATTTTATGGCCTTGGAACTGTAAGCCTTTATCCCAAATAAGTCCCCTCTATAAAAGCCAACCCATTTCTGGCACTTTAGATCAGCAGCCCTTTGACAAACTAAAGCATTAATACTAAAAATTTAATCCCACCATGCAAGTTGTATGATCATCAAATCAAAATAATTTAAAACCCCAAATAGAAAGTTACCAGATAGCAAGTAGTAAAATCAGAGTATAATTTTCACTGAAAGTACATTAACTGGCTGTTCTTAAATCTTTGCAAATATGCTTATATTATATTAATATGCATACCACTATTAATAATTGTTACAAGCAGCTAAAACAAAACAACAAAATGGTCTTTCAACTGTTCAATTAAAATTTACCTTTACTGGAAAATATATAACTCTCTTAAAATCCATCTTCCTGTCTTTGTGTCTACTTTGCCTGTTGCTTCATAACAGACTAATTTGTATGCCATTCTTTTTCAGAAATGAATAGCTATGCCTCCTAAGTTGAGGTTACATCAGTATTGATACTAAAAGAAGATAACCTTGACTAAATAGAGGTTAATCTTACTTGTCTGCCAAGCAAACTCCGTTACAAACTCTTCTACCTCAGTACAGAAATCATCGTGTTGAAACATTTCCTGAGACTAGTACCAGCATGCGTCCTATGTTCCACTTTCTCTCAAAGTGCTTCTCCATCTCTACCCAAGCTCTTTACATATACCTCTAATGTACCAATGTACCATAATTATTTATAAATGCACCTTATACCATCCCTGCTAGAACATAAATTCTGAGAACGCAGAATAATATTCTTTTTCTATTAACACCGGCTACTGTCAGCATCACTGTGACATATAGCAGTGAGTCAATATACTGTAAAGGTCTTCACAGGTTGTAATGCCTTGATAAAATGGATACAAATTAGAATTCACCAGTATACCAGATAATTTTCTCTCCCTCTTACACATCATTTCTATTTCATAATGGACATCTCTGCATCAGAGAAACAGGTTCAATTGCTAGTTTCAGCAACTATCAGAGGAGGTCTCCCCAAAACAGCAGGCTTTGTAATCCTCCCTGAATGGGTGTAGCTATAATCTTTAATTAGGACTATAAATTTGAGAATGTATTTATTTATTTATTTTATTAGCTGATTCTTTAAAAATTTTTATTAGAGAAGTTGTGAATTTACAAAACAATCATGCATAAAATACAGGACTCCCATATACCACCCCACCACCAATAATACCTTGCATTGGTGTAGAACATTTGTTACAGTTGATGATGGCACTTTTTTATAATTGTATGCTTTTTTAAAAAAAGTAGTTAGCTTTGCTACAATTGATGAAATATTATTAAAACAGTTCTATTTTCCACTACTTACATGAAGTATATTTTTTTCCATATACCATCCTATTATTTCCACCATGTATTAGTAGCGCACACTTGTTATAATTCATGAAAGAACATTCTTATACTTGTATTATTAAGTATAGTCCATTGTCTATAATGGGGCTTATTGCGTTGTACATTCTTGTTTTATCTTTTAATTTTTATTCTATTAATATATACATCCTAAGATTTCCTTGACAGGTTTGGGGGGGGGGGGGATGAGAAGTTATTGCTTAGTGAGTACAGAGTTTCTGTTTGGAGTGATGAAAAAGTTTTGCTAAGATACTGACTGGTAATGGTAGCACTATATTGAGAATGC
Source organism: Chaetophractus vellerosus (assembly GCA_004027955.1). NCBI lineage: Eukaryota > Metazoa > Chordata > Mammalia > Cingulata > Chlamyphoridae > Chaetophractus > Chaetophractus vellerosus. The sequence continues at coordinate 13,607 of PVKH010008900.1, read as the reverse complement.
AATTAGTATCACTGAATTCTATACATGTAAGTGGTTAACATGGGAAATTTTGTGTTGTATATGTTACCACAATAAAAATTAAAAAGAAGAAATATGGAAAGGCAAAAAACTTAATGAAAAAAAGGTAATAAAAAAAAATACCAAGGCAAGTCTGTAGTTGTTTTATGCAGTCTAGACAAGAAAGTACTTTCCTTTCCTTAAAGGAAATGCTCCTGTCTTCTCAAAAAAACACCAAACAAACAAAAAAAACAGTCCTTTCTCAAGATTAAAATAGGTTAGGAAGGTATTATACAAGTTTATTCTCTCCCCAGCCCCAAGCTGTGTTCTTATAGAAATATAAGTAGAATCCCACTTGGATTAACAGGATAGTAAAAATGTTTTGTCATATGTCTTAATTTTAATGAAATGAAGATCTCTAACATAGTAAATGAAAAAAGTGTTCCAAGGTTAGTTATTTCACTCTGTTGCTACTGATAAGGCCTTTACCTCTTTCACAGTTTATTCATCATTGTTTATCTAATGCCCCTCTTTCCACATTACTGGTTCCACATTTTCTAGGTCAATCCCAATTTCAAAAATTATGTCCCACTGTACTGAGTAAATTTCCTGTGAAAATTCTAAAATCTGGATATGAAAACTGCGACTCCCGACTATGTCCTCCTATTAGGTTTTGTGTCTTGATCTTGATTTAAGAAAATATGATTACTATAGTCCCCTTTATTTTCCATAGGGAATACGCTGCCAAACCCAGTCTCCCATAGTATTCCAAAGCAATGCATTTCTAATCTCATTATTCCATAATATATAATATAAACATACAAGAAAATCGAGAATATCAAGTTTCATCCTTAATACATGAAGTGACAATAATATCAATTGTCTTTAACTCCAGCTAAAAAATAAAAGATCCCAAATATCTGTCATTAAGAACATGGATGGAGAATTCTCATTTATCTTTGCAAAATCAAATATAGCACAGGAAGAGAGTCATTTTTTCACTTTAAGAGAGCTCAATATATATTTACCACTATATGGAAATAATTTTTTTTTGCTGGGTCAAACTACCACAAAGCTGTGGTCAACAGTTCAAATGTTTTAAATAGAAACCAGCACTTCCTGTTGAACCATTAACTCCTGACCCCCTGTCAATTTCATTCTTCCTTTCGCCACTTCTACTCAAACTACTTTTATAAGGTCACCAATAATCCCACCAAAAGGCATCAATATCTCAATATCACCAATTCCTATAAAGCATTTAATACTGATGATAAGCCTCTTTTAAGAATTCCTTTATTACTTAGATTCCACAGGACAAATGTCTCTTGGTTCTCCTTTTAACTCTCCATCATTCCTTTTTTGGCTCCTCATCCTGTTTCCCAGGCCCTAAATTTGTGTTCTCTACAGAACTATTCTCCCCTCCTTAGACTTCGTCTTTCAGTAAATTTATTCTCTCCCTATCATGCCTTTAACTATTATATCTATAAAGATTCTAAAATCTCTATCTCTAGTCCTGACCTTTTTCTTAAGTTACAGTTCCATATTCCATATTCAAACTGCTTACTGAACATCCTGAATCTCCTCCTGCAATTCAAATAAATAAAAAAGAAAACCATCTGGCTTTTCTAATGCTTCTATGCCCCTTTTATTTCCACAGCACCTCTGCCCTCCTTAGCCACTCAAGCTTAAAACCTTCTAGTAGTTTTGGACTTTACCCCCTTATCTGACCTTCTGCCTCCTTTCATATCCAATCAGTTTCAAGTTCTGGCGAATACACCTCAGTAAACATCTCCTAAGTCTGGCCTTTACTTTCTGGTCCAACTGCCAATGAAGAAACATAGTTATGTTAGTGTAAGATTATGGGCAACAATTTTCTTTCCTTTGCTTACACAGTATTTGCAATTAAAAATCGTATTAAGAGAAACGTTTTGGATGACTGAGGAAAAAAAATGGGAAATTTGTTGAGCATAGCAAAATAAGTACTCAAAAAACCATCCAGCACAAAGTCAGGCATAGAGCATGCATTTAAATATGTAAAGGTACACAAGATTTACTAACAGATGAGGAATTTAAGAGAAAAATTTTAATTAGCTGCCTCAGATCAGATAAATTGTTATTCAAAAGGGGAGATACCAAAATATCTTTAAAGTTTTTATTTATTGAATTTTTTTCTTTATTAGAGAAATTTTGGGTTTACAGAACAATCATGCATAAAATACAAGATTTCCATACACCTCCCCACCACTAACACCTTGCAATGGTGTGAAACATTTGTTACAATTGATGATAGCACATTGTTGTAAATGTACTATTAAAGTCCATGGTTTAACTTAGGGTTTTGTGGCGTGTAGTTACATGGATTTTTTTTTATTGTTACCATATGTACAATCTAACATTTCCCCTTTTAATCATGTTCTGATACATATATATTTCAGTGTCGTTAACTGAATTCACAAGGTTGTGCTACCATCATCACCATCCTTTATGAAAACATTTCCATCATTCCAAATAGGAACTGTTGTACATTTTAAGCCCTAACTTCGCATTCCCTAACACCAGCCTGTCCCCCAGTAACCTATATTATAGATTCTGACTTTATGAGTTTACTTATTCTGATTATTTCAAATCAGTGAAATCATACAATATTTGTATGACTGGCTTGTTTCACTCAACATGTCTTCAAGCTTCGTTCATGTTGCCACATTTATCAGGATTTCATTCCTTTTTATGGCTGGATAATGTTCCATTGTATGTATATACCACATTTTTGTTTATCCATCCATTGGTTGATGGACACTCCAGTTGCTTCCATCTTTGGGCAATTATGAATAAACTTGCTATGAATGTCAGTGTGCAAATAGCTGTTCAGGTCCCTGCTTTGAATTCTTTAGGTCGTATACCTAGTAGTGGGATTGCTGGGTCATATGATAGTTCTGCACTTAGCCTTCTGAGGAACTGCCAAACTGTCCTCCACTGAGGCTGCACCAGTTTACATTGCTACCAGCAATGAATGAGTGTTCCCACTTCTCCACATCTTCTCCAACACTTGTTATTCTGTTTTCTTAATAGCAGCCATTCTAATGAGTATGGAATGGTATCTCACTGTGGTTTTGATTTGCATTTTCCTTATGGCAAATGATGTTGAGCATCTGTTCACATGCTTTCTGGCCATTTGCATATCTTCTTTGGAGAGATGTCTATTCAAGTCTTTTGCCCATTTTATTAACTGGGTTAAAGTCTAAGAAACCACTGCCTAACACAAGGTCTTGAAGATGGTTCCCTAGGGTTTCTTCTAGGAGCCTGATAGTTCTAGCTCCATTTTAGGTCCATGTTTAGGTCCATTTTGAGTTGATTATTTTTGTACTTGGTGTGAGAAAGGAGTTGTTTTGTTTTCTTTTTTGTTTTAACAAATGGAAATCTAGCTTTCCCAGCACCATGAGTTGGAAAAGACTATTCTTTTCCAATTGAGTGGTCTTGGTCTTTGTCACCTTGTCAAAAATCAGTTAGCCATAAATGTATGGTTGATTTCTGAGATCTCAATTGTATTACATCAGTCTATATATCTGTTGTGGCAGTTTGAGATATTTATGTTTGTAAACTGGTCTGTTCCTCTGAGTGTGATACCCTTTGATTGGATTAGATTCAGCTGAGGCGTAGTTTGTTAAATTATGTTGAGATTAGGGCTTTGCTTCAACCATGTCAGTAGGGTATAACTCAGGTTAAGTCCCCACCCCCTTGGTGGGCTGATATAAACCGGCACTCAATCAAGAAGACACAAAGGAAGATACATAGGAAAAGAGTTCCAAAGGCACAGAAGACAAGAGAACTTGGTCATTTCGGTCCTGCCATGCGAAAGAAAGGAGAAGGCTTAAAACAGCTAAAGCCCCAGGAAGAGACAAGCCCTGTGCCAGCCTACAGCTGAGATCGGAAGAAGCTGGCTCCATGGAGCCTTAAAAGTAAGGAAGGAGAGACCAGGCAGAGATCGCCCACCATTTTGCTTCAATACATGGCTTTAGACTGTGGTTAGAAAGTACCACTTATGGTACCTTGAGTTGGACTCTTTAGGGCCTTGAAAGTGCAAGCTTTTGCCCCAAATAAATACCCTTTATAAAAGCCAACCAATTTGTTCCTTTGCATTAGCACCCCTTTGGCTGACTAATATATCTGTCCTTGTGCCACTACTATGCTGGTTTTTGTTTGTTTTTTTAATAGTGTGCTAACTAGATTCTTCTTTTTTTTTTTTAAGATTTATTTTATTTATTTATTCCCCCTTGCTACCTGTGCTCGCTGTGCCTATTTGCTGTGCATTTTTCTGTGTCTGCCTGTCCCCCTTTGTTGTGTCACCTTGCTGCGTCAGCTCGCCACGTCGCACAGGTCAGCTTGCCTTTACCAGGAGGCCCTAGGAATCAAAGCCGGGGCCTCCCATATGGTAAACGGGAGCCCAACCACTTGAGCCACATCCGCTTCTCCCATGCTGTTTTGATTATTGTGGTTTTGTAATAAGTTGTAAGATTGGTTAGTATAAGTCCTTCAACTTCATTCTTCTTTTTCAAGATGGCTTTAGCTATTCAGGGATCCTTACCCTTCCATATAAATTTTTTTTCTTTATTTATTTTTGTTTGTTTTTTATCTTTTTAGTTTCCATATAAATTTGATGATTGGCTTTTCCATTTCTGCAAAGAAGGTTTTTGGAATTCTGATTGGGATAGCACTGAATCTATAAAAAGTTTTGAGTAGTATTGACATCTTAATGATATTTAATCTTCCAATCCATGAACACAGAATATCCTTCCATAGGTCTTCTTTAATTTCTTTTTGCAATGTTTTATAGTTTTCTGTATACAAGTCTTTTACATCCTTGGTTAGCTTTATTCCTAGATATTTGAGTCTTTTAATTGCTATTGGAATGGGATTTTTTCCCTTGATTTCTTCTTCCAATTGTTCACTGCTTATGTATAGAAACTCTACTGATTTTGGGGTGTTGCTCTTGTACCCTGCCACTTTGCTGAATTCATTTATTAGCTCTAGGAGTTTGTTGTAGATTTTCTCAGGATTTTCTGCATACAGGATCGTATCTTCTGAAAAGAGTGAAAGTTTTACTTCGTCTTTCCAATCTGGATGCCTTTTATTTCTTTTTCTTGCCTAATTGCTCCGGCAAGAACTTCCAGTACAATGTTGAATAACAGTAGTGATAGGGGGCACCCTTGTCTTGTTTCCAATCTTAGAGAGAAAGCTTTCAGTCTTTCACCATCAAGTAGTATGTTAGCTGTGGGTTTTTCATATATACCCTTTATCTTGTTGAGGAAGTTTCCTTCTACTACTAGTGTTGTGTTTTTATCAAGAAACGGTCTTGTATTTTGTCAAATGCCTTTTCTGTATCGACTGAGATGAACATGTATTTTGTTTTTTCCCCCCTTTCATTCTGTTTATGTGGTATGTCACATTAATTGATTTTCTTTGTTGAAACAACCTTGCATACAAGGAATAAATCCCACTTGATTATGGTGTATGCTTTTTTAGGAGGTACCAGGAATTGAACCTGGGACCTCGTACATGGGAAGCAGGCACTCAACCACTGAGCTACATCCAGTCCCCATGTATACTTCTTTTAATGTGCTGTTGGGTTCGGTTTGCTCATATTTTGTTGAGGATTTCTGCATGTATATTCACAAGAGATAGTGGTCTGTAGTTTTCTTTTCTTGTGGTATCTTTGTACAGTTTTGGTATAAGGGTGATGTTGGCCTAGCAGAATGAATTAGGATGCTATCCCTCCTCTTGAAAGGTCAGGCTACACTATGAAGATGTGTGTACCCCAAATTGAGGAGATGATTACAAAGAACTACCTCTTCATACTAATGATACACAGTGTTGCCCCTTCTTAGAAAATGTAAAACAAAAATAAAACCCAAACCTCAGTCATGATAAAAACTAGGACCTACTTATATAGAATTACCAATATTTTAAATAAAAACACCAATTTTCCATATAAAAGAAATACAAAATAACTTACAAACATAATCTAGAATCAGTTTCTTAATTAAAAAAAAAAAAACAGGGGCCGGCTCGATAGCCCAGTGGATGGGGTGCCGGCATACCACATGGGAGGCCCTGGGTTCGTTTCCCGGGGACCTCTCCTAGCGGGCAGACCGCCTTGAGAGTGGCAAGCCGCCATGGGTGGGCCAGAGCCGCCGTGGGCAGGGCGGGAAGCTGCCACGGACAGGGCGGGAGCCGCCACGGGCAGGGCAGGTCGCCCGCGGTTGGAGCGCAGCCAGCCACCCGCGAACTGAATCAAGCGCCGGCCGTGAATGGACGCAGAGACCGCCCACAGGCGGGGAAGGCCGCGCCTGCGCGGTGACCACTCTCGGCGCGTCGCCGCAGCGGGGGGAAGGGGAGATATGTAATAAAGGTGAATAAATCTTAAAAAAAAAAGAAAAAAACAAAAACTTTAGGGTCCCTCAATCAAAATACGCCAATAAATTTTTTTTTAAAACAAGGTACTGGGGATTGAACCCAGGACCTCCTACATGAGCAGCAGACACTCAACCACTAAGCTACACCCACTCCCAAGCCAAATTTTTAAAGATGCAACACTTTCAAAACTTTCGAAACCATGGTCAAAGTCCACAGAAGGGAATTTATTAATGTTTCCTCCAGCAGAAGCTGCACAAGATCAGCAGAAGATATACCAATCTGTATAGTAATCTTGGAGGAAAAATGATAAAAAATGATTAAAAAAAATAATAAACTACTGATTAACCTGAATTATGAAGACATATCTAATTATCCTATATGACGAAGGCATCTTACTTTGAGAATGAGCTTTTATAAACTCATTTATCTTTGTGCTAAAGATGGCTATAAGGAAACACTTTGTAGCTGTCTCCATAGAAATTAAATGTCCCATACAGTACAGGAAGGGGACCTAGCTAGCTGTGGGTGACATTAAAATATCTCAGATTACGTGGTCACACAAATCCTTTATAACATTAGGTAGTTCTGCTCTACTCATGAATTAACCATTATAACTTTTAAATATTCTTTTTTGGTTTACTAACATACTAGATTAAGACATTTATAATTTAAAAAAAGTAAGAATCAGATTCAATGATCACCCTCCTGAGGATGACTGGTCTTACACATTTTCCTCTCTCTTAACCTATTCTATGTGTCAGGTGCTGTTTTGGGTACTAGCAATACAATAGTGAACAAGACATACATACATTCTGAAAATAAGTACTATTCATATAGTATTTATCATACAATGCCTGTTACATACATTATATGTTTACACATTCATCCCATCACTACTACCTTTGCCTCTGCACAAAACTGTAATTCCATCCCTGTCAGAGATAATCTCTTTGTACACAGGAAGCAGGCGTTCAACCACTGAGCTACACCTGCACCCGTCTCTTATACTTTTTTATTCTCCCATAGTGCCTAATGCTTTCCACATATCATATACTCAAAAAAGCAAGTCTTTTAGACATAATGGTCATTGATAACCACATCCAGAACATCACAGAGTCAATAAATAAATTGGCATACTACTATCATGCACTTCTAACACATTCACTTCAGCATTACTAACTTGATATAATATAGTTTGTATAACTGGAGGGTATAAATTAAAATGCTCTTTGAAATTTGATCTTTGTGGTTTACCATCACATTGTCATATGACGCTGTTCAAAAAGTAAAATGCAACTTAAGAAAATAATTTACCTAATTATTGTCCTAAATAACACACTATACCCAAAGACCATAACATACCCAAAGACAGTTTTTGATTAACTTCTTTATTGCATTACCTACAATGTCACCAAAGTAAGCTTTCAATCTTTTACCACCAGGAGTATAAAATATGCAGAATAAATGGGTCAGATAATACACACATATAAAAAACCCCATCTACATATCCTTGTGGATGAAATATATGTTTACTTTATATACACATATAATTTAAATGTATATATGAAATTTAAAGTTATTTTAATTTATAAAGTAATATATGCACATGCTAACATATTCAAATCATACTGACAAGTTTTGTTACAGACCCCCAAGAACACCAGCTTCAGTGATTCACTAGGAGGACTATCAGGATGCTGCATATAGTTGTACTCACAGCTATGACTTATTACAGCTAAAGGATACAAAGCAAAATCAACAAAGCTTTGAAAAGGTGTGTGAGGCTAAGTCCAAAAGAAAAACGTGCAAGGGTTCAAGAGGCCTTTCCCAACGGAATTACACAGGACCCATTTAATTCCTCCAGCTACCAGGGATGATCATTAATAACTCCGTGAGCAGGGTTTTTATTAGGAACCGACCACATAAGCACCCTCCACCTAGCCTAGCACCTACCGAAATTCCAGAATCCCAGAAAGAAAGCAAGTGTTCAGCATAAACTATATTGTTTGCACAAACAATTTAGATAGGCAAAGTGAGCCATTATCATCAGTTCTGGGAATAGTGGAAACCCTCCAGAAATGCAAGTTCCCAGTCACCAGCCAAGGGCCAACTTGCAAGAAGGCCTTTCATGGTCAGCACTCAGGCCTATTATAATAAGTCTTTTCTGCACAGAAGTATAAAATGAAAAAGCAGAACTCGTCTTTCCCTCCTTCACATCCCTCTCCTTTGAGACTTGCAGATATTTTAGGTTGTTTAACAAAAATTGCTGCAGCTAACATACTTGTAGGTACTACTTTATGCACACATGGAAATATTCTTAACGAAAGTCTTCTATAAGTTGATATGCTGAGTGAAAGAGTATGAACATTATCAATTCTATTAAAAAGTGGCCAAATTACCTTCCAAAAAAGCTTACCCTTCCATCAACAGATTTAGAATGCCAGTTTCCCTCTACCTTTGCCAACATTTGCTAGTATCAATTTCCAAATTCTGGCAAATCTTGAGGACAACTCCCCCCAAATTAATGCTGATTAATTTGTATTTCCCTTATTACTGGAGAGGTTAACAATTTTTTCACTGTGATCAGTCATTATTTGCATTTTCTTTTTAATGATCATGGCTTTTGCCCATTTTTCTACTGGAGTGTTCTTTTTTTATTGACATATAAAAGCTATTCATATATTCTTGATAATAATCATCCATCTGCTAAATATTTTGGAAATATTTATCTTAGTTTGTTGTTTACCTTTGCATTACCTTGCGTACTAAAAATGTTTTCAGTTTTTATAAGATCAAATCTGATGTTTATGATCTCACTGATATGACTTAAGCAAACTGAGCAGACTCACAGAGCTAGTCTGGAAGATAGGCTAACAGGAGCCAGAAAGGAAGCAGAGGGTGGTGAGCCAATGCTTAATATGGGCAAAATCTATGATAAGGTGGAAGGAGGTGATTAGGCAGTAGATGGGGGTGTTAGTGATGCAGTCACATGACTGGGTGTGATATATTTATTAAATACACAGTATAGTATGGATTTAGTAAGGGGTCCTTGGCTTTCACCTGACTGGCAAAGGCTGTCTGTGGAACAAAGCTAAGAACCCCTGCTGTAAGGCATATGAATATGTTTCAGCTGTTTGTGGGGCATTGTCTCGGTGGGTGGAGACCCACATAATAACCGAAAGAATACTGAATTCCCATCCTGAGGAGTCCTGCTACATTTTCTAATAGAGCAGCAAGAATCCTCCCAGTACATGTGCAGTGTCTAGTGAAGGCGGGCAGACCATTATGCCAGTCCCTTGATACTGATGATTGTACTTAAGAACCTTTTCTTGTGAAATTGAAACTTAAGCCTATATTGTATATTGCCTAAGAGCTACCTCCTGAAAGCCTTCTTTGTTGTTCAAATGTAGCCTCTCTCTAAGCCACACTCAGCATGAACGTTCACTACCCTCCCCCGCAACACAGGACATGACTCCCAGGGATGAGCCTCCCTAGCACCAAGGGATTATTACCAAGCAACGACTAGTGATGCATCTGGAAAAAGACCTTGACCAAAAGAGGGAAACATTAAATACAAATGAGTTTTTATGGCTAACAGATTTCAAAGTGAGTTGGGAGATCATTCCAGAGGTTATACTTATGCATATCTCAGCAGGATCTCATTGACTGCCACAGTAAAAAGCTCCTCAAACAGCGAGACTCCCGATGGCTCTAGAGACATCTAGACACTATAAGCAGGGCAGACAATCTCAGGAATTTGGCACCCTGTCAGTGGGCCTTACTTTGGAATTTATGCTCCAAATGTAACAGAGTTAAGACTTATTTATAATTTCCCTACATATGACTCTTCTGTCCCTTTTATTTGAACCCATAATTAGCACTATACTTATTAAATATATGTCCCAGAGGCTTAAATCTTCAGTCTGTTTATATGCCTGTGGAGCCCTGAATCTCAACAGGGTTGCAACACCTACTCTCCAGTTCACTGGATTCAGCCAGGACAACTAACAAAATGATGATGATGATGGGCAATGCCCATCCCAAAAAGCAGAGTATCTATACCTGCAAGCAAAACAGTTCCATCCATCTGCCCATGGGATTTAAGCCCACTCTCAATCAGAAACAGAGTAGGCATCACCATCCCCAAATCCTCAAGGTTGGGGAATGAACAATGGACTAATTATTCTAGCAATGGAAGAACTTGTATCACTGATATAAAGGCAGTGGCCACCAGAGATTCTGAGGGAAGGGAAAGGGAAGAATAGGTGTTACATGGGGGCACTTTTTGGACATTGGAATTGTCCTGCATGACACTGCAATGATGGGGATACAGGCCATTATACATTTTCTTCAAAACCTATAAAATTGTGCTGGGCAAAGCGTAACCGATAATGTAAACTATAGTCCATGGTTAGTAGCAATGTTTCAATATGTGTCCATCAATTGTAACAAATATAACACACTAATGAAAGATGTTAATGTGAGAAAGTGGGGGGGGGGGTGGTATAAAGGAATCCCCTATATTTTTGATGTAACATTTATGTAATCTAAAGCTTCTTTAAAAATAAAAATATATATTTAAAAAATAACAATTTGTAGTTGTGATAAAGGAAATTTTAAAAATCATCTGGAAATCTGGATATGCCCTATAATCTGTCCTTAGTTCAAAAGAATCATCTTTAACCTAGAGTATTATACTTGATATTTAATAAAATTGTCTATTTAAAAGAAAAAATAATCTGATGTTTATTATTGTAATATATCTGCTTCAAATATAAATCAGGAGAAAAGGTACTACAATTCAGATTGGCTTCAACCCTAAATAATGTTTCACCGGTCTCTTTAGATTCACATATTGACCCCTCTAGATAAGCATCTATTACATAAGAAAAATATAAGGAAATAGGGAGGTATCTTTTCTGAACTTGCTATTTTAAAATACAATGAACAAAATTTTTAAAAATACAATGAAAGGGAATAATAAAACAAACAAAAAACAAAATGAAGAAATCTTGTGATTGAGCTATTTTATATTACAAAGGGAAGACTTAGGCAAAGTGTTATCAATCTGCATCATTTTGCAAAGTGATAATTCTTAGACACCAGCTAATAGATAAGGCCATTAAAATGACTTAATACTCGACTGTCAACTTGACTTCTTTGAGCCTTTAACACTGCCTAAACAAACCTACTTAATGTGTAGTATGGGTACACCGGCAATCTCTGGGATTATTTCAGAGCATATCCCCCCATAATCAAATAACATTATTTAAAGTATAAATCCTCTGTTGCTTTGAACATGACTGACATGGACCAAATCTATTTTTAGCTATGGGTAGCTTACTTAGCATTTATTCTAAAAATTCATACTATTTTAACCAATTCTGTTTATCGTTGTCATAATGCTTATAAATTCCCAACAGCTCTACTAGAGTTCTCTTAGTAACTGCTACTAATTGCTGTTCTCAGAAGCCTCTTCATCATTCCCACCTCTATTTGTTTGCTCAAATGGTTCTTTCCACTTGTCTTCTCCACCAAAATTCTTTTGGGCCTTATCTTACAAAATTCTTTCTCATGAAGCCTTCCGTGATCCTACTGAAAGTATGTAATTTTCCCCTTTTATGAGTCCTCATTGCACTTTGTTCCATAGCAATGTATTCAGCTTTGTATTAGTTACTTATATACATCTTTATTTCCCTATCCATATTGTAAATTCCTTCAGTAATTCCTTCATGTAAGCTTTGCTGCCATTCAAAGGTACTGAATTCACCTGAAAACTTAGAATAACTCACTTTCTTTGAAATAAAGCAAACTTAGGATAATTCTATATGATTCACTCTAACCATGATGGGATAAGAAATAAAGAGATGACAAATTAACATCCATTTTTACAATACTTTTATATACTGAAGTATTGCTAAACTCTACTCTTGAGACTGCATAACTTCTCATATTTCAATGATGTTTTTCCATTGATAAACTGATTTAAAATCAGATAACATAATTTATCAAAACACATATTAACAAGTACAGCACTAAACACATGTGAACAGAAATGTATTTATGGATAAGTTTGCAGAGACAGGGCACAAATGCTTCATATGCAGCATTTTGAAAAGATTAAGTCCCCGACAACAGATATGGGACACTAACATGTTCCATCTATACACAAGTATATTTAAAGCAAAGATTGTGACAAATAGTTGGGAGGCCACAGATACGTTAAATTCTCTCAGATCAGGCAACCAGTTAATTCAAAGCCTATGCCAATCAGTTTCTCTTTTGAGGTAAAAATGGATGATCACGTTACTGGTGCCCGCAATGATTGCACTGGAAGAGGTACCAAAACATAACAGTTAGGAACACAGGTTTTGCAGTCAGAATAGTTCTGCCACTTGCTACCTGTGTGACCTTGGTTAAGCTCAATTTTCTTAATTGTGACAGCTCAAAGCTTTTGTGAATCCCAGAAAAGACCATGTTCTTGGAACGAATCCATGCCTGTGGGTGTGTGACCCTTTGATGGCATTCGATTCAGTTAAAGGACTGTTTGCTTAGATGCCTTCAGGGCCTTTGATTGGACTACATCAGTGAGGCAAAACTTGGCTGGATCTCAGCCCTCTTGCTGGAGTCTTATGTAAGTGAAGAACCGAAAGCAGAAACACACAGAGAAAGAGAACTGTAAGCTTTTACCCTGCAATGTGAGAAAGGATTCCAGGATTGCTTATAGCTGCAGAAAGACTGAGAAACCCCAAGAGGCTGGGCCCACAGAGCAGCTGGAAGCTGAAAGAAGAGGTGAGCCTAGAGGAAAAAGCAGAGACTTGGAGACCACATTTTGCCTTGTCAAATGGCAGGAGTCCAGTATCCAGCAGCCAACCTTTGGTAGGACAGCATCTCTGATGATGCCTTGATTCAGGCATTTTCACAGCCTTGGAACTCTAAGATTTTACCCCAAATAAATGGGAATGTGGCTGGTAGGGGTAGACTAGGGATGTAAATGTCAACTGAAGGAGAGCTAGAGAATAATCTAGGGACTGAATAACACAGTGAACCCAGAGGTGGATGAGAATTGTGGATGTTGGTACAGATGCAAGAGTGTCCTTCTGTGAGCTAGAGCAGATGTACATCACTATTGCAGGGTGGTGGGAATATGGAGAAGCATGGGAAAAATACAACTGGTGTGACCTATGGACTGTGGTTAA